>JAOBAT010059531.1:0-25978 GCA_026413305.1 Hydrozoanthus tunicans | reverse complement strand
AGTGAAGGTCCGGCACCGGGAATCGAACCCGGGCCTCCCGCACGAAAGACTGGCGCCTTACCAACTAGGCTAACCTGGCGGCGGTGATGAGAAATGACTGCAACTATAGTGTGATTTAAGGAAAAATGGTGCGAAATGACTGCGGCTTGTTGCGATTTGAGGTGATTTAAGGACCCGGTGTAGGCCTATAGAATACATACCATCCAGGCGGTACGGCTGTCCAATAAACCACGCAGCGTGGGTGAACATGGGAAAGGGAGCCTTGTTAGTTAAGTAATGTCTATTAAAGTTCTTCATCAGCATGTTATAAACATCATCTGCTGTGTTTAGTCCAAGACAGGCATCAATCATTGCGCACAGGCGCCCGGTTGGGTCTTTGTAGTCGACCAGTGGTACCTCCCAGAGTCCAGGAAACTGATCTATGTATACCGACGGGAGAGGAAAGTAACTATGGCTACATAATACGGAACCAAGACTCAGGCACTAGATCAATATAACTAGTAATGATACGATACACTATAGTTAAATAAAAATATGAAAAAATTAATATAATGAATTAACCCGCAATTTTGTGCCTTAATTAATGTAACAAAACATAGTTCTTGGCCAATCCTCGGTGTCTGGTGTGTTCTCATAGCATGTAATTAAATTTCAGAGGACTATCAACCTGACGTTATAAACAAAGAGTTGCCACACACGTTTATGTTGACCTCTGACAGAGTTCGGCAACTTCATCGCTCGAAGCGTTTCATGATTGTGATTTTTATCTTACAACATTGTTCCTGACCCCTCCCCCACCCCAATTTCTTCTCTTCACCATCCCCTCCCCCCGCCAAAATACCCTTCACCCACCCTGGAAGCAAGTTTTATCATGCACATACCTGTTGGGCAGGGAGGAATCTCGCACTCTTGTGTTGATGGAAAATCGAGCGTGTACGGCCACATTGGAGGGTTGTTTTGTTTCGTCGGCATTGAGGAGTCGTACAGGAACTCACGGTCATGCAGCACCTTAAACTGATTATTTCCGCCAACTTGTAGGAAAGGAGCTCGAAAGCCTTTCACATCGTCAGGTCCGACTTGTCCCCACTTTGCTTGAATCAACTTCTGCCCCCATATCTCATTGTCCCACTCTGTGTAGTTTGCGTCTTTCCACCACTGGATGGATGGACGGTGAGTTATCGTGTGATCTGCGATCTCTTGTCGCTGGTGGTAGAGGGAGTGCAGCATGAAATAGTCGGTCCATTCATGCGAGTTGAAATAAGTAGTGCCAACGTTACAGCCGTTGGGATTCCGGATTCCACTGTTTATGATTGCCTCTTCGTACTTAAAAACCTGTTTGTTTACCGCATCATCAAAGGTGAGCATGATAATCTGAGGAATGTCTTTCGCCTGGAGGTCCTTGGGTATCTTAGTCCCGCTGCAGAAGCAGTCAGGAAGCTTGCAGTTAAAGCCCGCTTGGCAGCTTTCTGTCTGCCTTTCACGAGAAGGGAGCACAAAGCAACGCAAGGGCGAGAAGAGCAGCGAGCATACAACGAAGAACGTATATTTCCACTCCATCCTTAACAGAGATGAAATGACAAAAGCGGAATGTAAACTGGGTTTTAATTAGGGAGAGGTAATGTGATATGCGGAATTTCTTCCGGGATTCCTGGAAAATGGATCACGCTGAGAAATTTATATTTCCCGGAAAGTTAAGCCCTCTCAGGGCACGTGATATGATGGTTAGCTTTAGTGCCAAGTTTGTCTGTGGCTTTCTTTGTTCTTTTCCTGGAAGTGATAAAATCAGTGCAGCACGTGCAATCAAAATGAGAACACTGACAATATGGTGTTAGAATGGTTTGTCGGTGACCGGTCACGCCACCGGGATCAAACTATTTAAATGTACTTCTCAAATCAACCCTTTTGCTTTCAACTTATAACCATTTTTTAAAGATTTTCAGGTAGAAGGAAAAATGGTAGGAAATGTTTTATTGAGCCGCTGAAACACGTTAAAACTTTTAGCTGAAACTTGTATGCAATAACGATGCGTATCCAGTTTCACCAGGCGTTGCAACGCGTTGAAACTTGTTCGGGAACGTTAAAACGTCGTTACTGATTGGCTTGCGAAGCGGGGCGTAACAAGACGCTATGGTTTCTTCAGTTGTGACCACTGCAGAAGTAGAAAGCCGTTCTCTTTTCGTGAAATTTTCTTGCAAATTCGAAAAACGGTTCATGAAATTAAACCGACCGTGTTACACGGCGCAATGTCTGCTGAAATTGGTTTCTCATCGTTGTTTCAGTTAAAAGTTTCAACGTGTAAGAGAGGTCTTACAGTTCAGATTGCAGCAATGAGCTTATATATACACGATCGGTTTAGGAAAAATAATCAAGTGTTAGTCAACCTCTTTCTTACCCCTGAATGAGTTTGAACTCTTCGTAGGAGCAAACGATTACCATAAATAAGATTTGTGACAAACCCTCTTTATTCATAATTCAGTAATACATCGTCATACATCGTCATGCATCGTCGCGGGCGGAATCGAAGTAAAAGACTCCGCGTTCCTTTTCTCGATGCCTAGTCCTAACCAGATTCTGTTTCCAGCTTCTCTTTTTCTACTCCGAAACAATCAAATATTTGCTATTCCTTTATCGTTTGAACAATTTAAACAAGAACTGGCGTGATATTTCGCACTTAACCCTTAGGACACCAAACATCGGATCGGTCGGTGCATGCCAAAATCTGTAATTGCATTAAAAGTAAACGTGTACATTTTCATGTTTTGCGTTTTGCGAGAACAAGCTGTTCTTGTTTTTATAATAAAAATACACTGAGACTGAAATCGCCAAAAAATAGACTTAAATCGAAATTTGTTAAAACAAAGCTAATTTGTAAATAATTACATTGTTCGTGTATTTCACTTACACATTGCAGCTTGCTTATCGGTAATTTCAGGTACTTGTTTGTTTTTTAAATGCTAAACTACAAATTTCCATTCAGTGATCTTCTGTAACTTTTAGACCTTTAAAGTGAAAAAAATGACTTCTTTGCCAGAAATAAAATATTGAGGCTTAAACTGATTGCCATCAAAATATAAATAACACTGCTGGAAAATTTTACTCGTTTTAGAAAAAAGGTCTGTACGTATTTGATCGGAATCGCTTGCGCTCGCATGGCGAGATGTCATCATAATAGAAAATTAGGCCAATGTATTGAAGGTGTCGTGCCTGTCACGACTTAATACTTATAATTCATATTTTAGAGCCTTTATAGCACGGCTACTCGAAATATTGCCAATAAACCTGCCAAAAAATGATGTTGTTGCAACAGCTCTGCACTTAGATTTTATTAAAGTATTATTTCAAAAAATTAGATGCACCTTCATATGAGTTTGATAGCTACTCGCTCTGCTCGGCTGTTCAACACCTTCAGAGGTCGAACAGACTCCCTTTCACAATGACAAAGGCGGTGCTTTGCAGAACTAGCACAGAATACAAGTTATCATTTTCTTGCCTAAACTATCCCACTAGGGTACCCAAGAAAACTTATTTAGTACTATTTTTGTTCGCCTAAATCAGTTCATCTATATATATGCCTCGCGTCACTTTTGTCATTTATATGCTTTATCGGTTTATTTTATAGCTGCTGAATTATAAATGCTTGTTTCCGGAGTAGGTACTTCTTTGACAAACACTCAATTATTGACCTTTTTTAGTTTATGTTTTTTAACATTAGTTTATTGACTTAAACTTAAAAGATTTTTTTAGTTTAGTGTTTTTGAAAGCTTTAAAGGACAGCCCTGTTGTCGGAAAAAATAATTTGTTGCGGATCCTGAATTGAATGAAGCAAAGTTTTGCAATACTTCAATCGCAATACTTCAGGCTTAGTGAAGGGTTTCGCACCTGAACACTAGAGCCACGTTCACCTGTTTATATTGGACCCAAAGGCTTCTAGATGTCATTTTGTACGTAACAAGGTGCCGACCCATGGATCAGTGGTGTATCAGGAATGTGCAAAGTTGCAATGGTCGTTGCAAGTCAGTCAAGTTGCATGAAGAAATGCCTAGCTCGTGCATAAGCGGGCTTGAGCGATGTATCATTGCTGCCCTAAAAAAGAAGAGACGCAATTATCGCTATATTCTTTGTTTAACACTGTTTGCTGCATTCAGTTTTTTTTGTAAAAAAGTTATTGTCTACCACGTAATGCATTATTTCTGTGTCTCGATATATAATGATAATATAACGAAAGTGATAATGATTTTGGTCTTGTTGTTTTTTAAATTCATCAGATTTTGTGGTTGTTGAATAAGTTATCCACAGATGATAATGCCATTTTCAAAGTCCGAAAAAGTTACTTAACAACCAAGCTTGTTATTGAACGCCCGATAAATCTTGACACTAATAGGAACAGTTTTGTTAATTTTTTTCAACAAAACATTTAGAGGTCAGTGAAGCGTGTTTACCTAGTGACGTCACGGCTTTTGTTCACGTGACCAGGCAACGGGCAATCAAGTAAATAATATCTTGACCACAGTCTTGGCAACGAACTAACTGAAGGCATGTGATGAAATCGACTGTAAATGTTGTCTTAAAAGTAGTCCCCGTTGCTCATATGATAAACAGAGAGAGTTAAAAAACCTTATAATGTCTGATCGTAGTAGTGGAAGGTCGTATTCGGATAAGGTGAGATAAGCAATTAATAGAACGAACTCAAGTTGGTCAGATTGCGGATTGAACTTCCCCAATTAAAATGTTCTGTTTTTGACTTTTTCAGCTGGCCGACCTACATGTTTTCATTGTTCCTGTAGACCTGTTTTTAGATAAGTACAGGACGGCTTTCAACAACATAGCGCTGGAATCGGTCTCGGCAGGATTTGTAAGGTTAGTGTCATTGATCAGTTTGCCTTGACCATTGTCCGTGTGAAAGTGATACAGAAGTCAGCCATTTTGATCGCACGGGCATCTTTCACTTCAGGGTCCCACCAACGGATACGATTTACGGACTTCGTGATCACATTGAAGAGCAATTAGGATATGATATTGTCCCGGAAGATTTTGTCTACCTTAGAAGCGTCGGAAGATGTATGGCAGTGGTAAGTAAGAACCTATTTTGTGTCGCCAATCGGCGTGTACACTTCTTCCTCGCCATTGTAATGCTCACTTCAAACTTTGTTGCATTTCTATCTCTGTGGTGTATTAATTCGACAACCATTCATTTGAGAAAAAATTTCTAAATGTAGTAAAATCAAAAAAGGGTTTTTGTTTTGACTATGTTTTGTTAAGAAAGTCAAAATATTCGTAAGAAACAGCAAGTGAAGAATAGTTTTTCAACTTGTCTATTCGTTAGACTCATTATAATTCGGCATATATTCACCTGCGCTCAGCTTTTACATCTCTATCATGGGATCAAGATTGTTTTATTGCTGGTATAGAACAAAGAGCTGAATACTCCAATTGATATAACAAACACCTGCAAAGATCATAATGAACTCATGAAAAGCTGAGCTGGAAAACTTCGCACCATGATGCTATGATGTAATTTTTAGCTAAGCAGTAAGTTGTTAGCGACGGTATAATATCATACATATGTTTTTGGTACATGATTAACACCCAAACCCATTTTTTTATTGAATTAAATATATTGGGCTCGTCTTGAATTTTAATATTCTTTGCTAAAGAATCAATTTCAGTTCACTTTAGTAAAACAAACAGAAACATTGAGTGTCAAACTTGAGTGCTGAATTTGATTTGTTTTTCAGCATCTATCACATCTTTTTCATTTTGTCTTTACAGTTTCGTTTCGTTAGAACAGTGAAATTATTGCTTTTCGACTAAAACCATTAGTATTTTAGTTCAAAATCTAAGCCATCTGTTTGCTTCATGAGCTTGTCTTAGAACAAAAGAAAGAAGTTGGCATTCAGACTGTAAAGTAAATGTGGCTTTTATGCGAAACTTGGTTGAACAAATATTATCTCTCGCTTATCCGTATTTGTGACAGCTTTTATTCCTAGTTAATTTATATGTCAGATTAGTTTCGAAATATTCTATACTAACACGTTTTTGTGATAATTATTGTCTGTGACCTTTCCATATTTCGAAAGCCACTACGGTGATCACGATTTGTTGAGGGCTCCAGCTACTTAATTTAAAGTATGACAAAAAAGAAGTTTCAATTAGGGCGTCTGGTAGGAATTAGACTGTTGAAACACCGCATTTTTCGAACTTTATCAGATTTTGTCTTTTTTTTAATTTGAAAAAACCCTTGATTTTTAGGTGGTACCAAGAATTCTAAGAGTTTAATCTCTAATCAAAATTTACCGTCTCCAGTTCTTTCGAGTATCTGAAAAAAAGACACTTTACATAAATTAACCCAAGCGTAAGCTAACAGCATTTGTAAACAAAAGATTTTTGCTGATATTAAGGAGTACACCAAAGTAACCCGTTGGCCATATCAAACGCCTGTCATTCTTTACAGTGAAAACTTGTTATAATACTAACATTTATTTTATTTTTATAAAATGCAATTATCAAGATAAACTTTTCAAAAACTATCCTCAATGTATTTCATATTTTTCATTTCTTTCCAATATTTAATTAACTAAACAAGCAAGCATTAGTTCATGATATATTTTCATAAGCTGCAGAGTCTGTAATTTTTTAGGGTGTTGAGCACTCTGCTGTTGATAAAAAAAAAAATTAGGGTATGTAGTTTACTGTACCTGTGCATAACATTTTCAAACAACTTCATGATTTGTTTTGCTACAAGCTTAGTTTCAGTATCATGCCAAAATCTTGAAAGTTTGAATAGTAGAGTTGATAAAAAGGGGCCAGTTTTACTTATTTGATTAGAAATTATACCTCTTTGTTTTTTTGACTAACCCTATCAGTTATCAACATCAAACTTCTCCTTACAAAACCCATACAAAGTAAGACATTTGTTAATGAGAGTTGATCAAAGCAATCTACTAAAGATGAAAAGTGAAAATCTCCTTAACTTGTTCAAAGAAAAGTATGGGCTCTAGTTGGAAGAATTTAACAATACATCTGGGACTTAGGATCGTATGATTGCCCTCTCTTTCTGGTTAGAAAGAATTTAAGCAAAAATTTACCATACATAAATACATTTAGGTTCTATAGCTGGTGAAAAAATAATTTAGTTTCATCCTTAGGCAAAGTTACTGGCTTAAAGAATTTTGTACAGTCCAGTTTTATATCAATAGTGGTGAAAACCAGCACTAGGACTAGTGTATGTTCGTAATGATCCAAAAGTAACAATGTATTTTATGCATATCCATGGGTATAATCTTGTCAGAAATATGACATATTATTTTTAACAACTATTTCATTTTTAGGTCAAAGAAAACCAGGAACGTGTTTTGAAGATAAAGGATTTTCTTCCTCCTGTGGTAAGTATATAACAACCATGCAAGTTTTTATATGAATATTATTTACTAATTTCACTTGTGAAATATAAGTCACCTAATAATTGCCCCAGCATGATGCTTTTCAGTGTAGATAGATTTTTCCTGGGCAGTTTGTTAGAAATTGTAAATAAATGAAATAAACATATTTATAAAGCATTCAAACTTACTTTTATTTATTGATGAGTTTCCTCTTAATTAATGTAGTTAAGTTGCTTGATTGACTAACAATAGCAAGCTATTTAAGGCCACATACATCTTCTTACTAGTATACAAGATATATTAACCTGCTTAGCTATACCAGGAGTTTATTGGGTAAGTGAGTGAGAAAAAAAAATGCTAAATTATTAAGCAATCTGACTCATGATTGCTTAAGTGCTAGAATTAAAATCAATTTTCTCCCTATCTAGAAGTACATTAATTTTTATCGTAAACAGGAGCTTATTTTATTTTTTGTATATTACTGCATATCCATATATTCAATAGATTCACATTACTTTTAGTGCTTAAACTTTTTAAATATTAGACTAAAATTTAAACATTTTTGATTGTATCGAAGGCATTCAGTCCAGAAATCTTCTTGCTGCCTGCTACTCATGATTCTGTTGCGCGACCCTCGTCAGACGCCTCAAATGTGGTTGTATCTACACAAGGCTATACAACAGGTAGGAGATTTTAAATGTGCTCGCAGTTATTTCATTGGGGAGTTACCTTCCATTCCTAAAACTTTTTAAAAAACTAGCTGATGTTTGCAAGTAACAAACATTTTGTGCATCAAACTCTTATTAAAACTTTAACAGTGGAGCCTTAGTGTAACAATGATTTGTATGCCAAGAGGTGTTAAAATTATATATTAATTAAACCAGGATATTGTTAATAAGCCAAGTTCCCTGAGTGTTATTATATTTAATGTTCAATATTGTGAGAAACTTTCCGAAAATGTCGTAATAATTATACAATTTGGATATAGAGCAAAAGCTTGGATTTACTGTATATCAAAAATCTTGTTGGTTAATATATATTTAACCCTTTCGGTCCGAGCCAGTTATTAACATCTAACTTCTCCTTACATAACACATACAAAAATATGACATTTGGTAATGAGAAAATGAGGGTTGATCAAAGATCAAAGCATAATGGCTGATTAAAGAAGAAAAATAAAGCAAAAATCTCCTAAATGTGTTAAATGAAAAGTATTGATCAGAGCTGGAGACTAACATTTTTGCTCTTTAGCCTGCAGTGACTATTGACAACTTTGATTTCACTTGCCAAACCAATTTTCTACTAGCCAGGTTTCTTTTCACTATAAAAACGCCTGAAATTTTTGCTAGCCGTTTGGGCAAGTGAAAGCCAAGAGCCCACTAACCAAAACTGCATTTCAGCTAGCCTAACGGGTTGTTAGCCACTGTGTAGTCTCTATTTTGGAGACCAATACTTATAAATGGGACAGAAAGGGTTTAAAAAAAGTGTATATTAAGGGTACGTTCCTCTTGTGAAACCCAAAACCGGACTCCTGAATGCAGTTATATTGGATTTAGCATTCCTTATATTTATTCAGACAAGAATTTGATGAATCTGATTATAAATGGATTGCATTCCAAACCATGTGACTGTGTTTTGTTTAGTGCACATGCGCAACATATGACCAAAAATCTGATTTCAGATTTCCTTTCCATTGTCACATGAAATCCAAACAGTCCAGATCTTAGGAATCTGGGTTTGGATTGTACAAAAGAAACATACCCTAAGTTAATGCTTCTTGTGTGAAGTTATGGCTACATTTAGCAGAAACTTTTTTTAACACACTGATAATTTTTGCAGCTGGTTTGAACTCAGTTCATTTACCAAGCATTCATCAGCAATTTCGTGGAAACCCACAGCTAGTTGCACAACAGTATGGGGACATACAACAGGTGGCTAACCCACAGTTTACAAAGCACAGCAGTATTGATTCAGGAGTTAGTTATCAGGGTGAAGTGTATGATACTGGACCAAATAACCTGCTTTCCTATGAAAGGGGCCAACAACCTGCTTTGCAAAACTCTTTTGACCGACAAAGCTCTGAGGAAGAAAAAGTAAGCATTGAAACTCGAACTGCTGTACAGAATGCTGATAATACATTGGAGAGTGAGGTTAAGACTAAACAAAAAATCAAGAAACACAGGACACGAAAAAAACATGGCACTGAATCACCTGATGGAAGCAGTTTAGAAAATACTCAAGAACTATCATCAAAACCTAAGCACTCTCGAAATGTTAAGTTTATTCAGCCAGAAGTTGCATCAACTTTGTCTGTTGTTGGTCCAAATGGTTCGTTTGTGTCACCCCCAACTCCGATTCCGAGTGGGCGTGTCATCCCATCAAGTCCTGCTCCAAAAGAGACAGAGCAAAATCAACAAGAGCGTAACAACGCTTTACAAAGTGATGTTAATAAACCACATGAAAATATTTCTAAACCAGAAAAGCATTTAAAGTCCAACAAGAAGAAAAATAAAAACCGATCAAGATCTCCAACACTCGAACATCTTAAGAATGAGCACAATGTTAACAATAATGACAATGGTATGACAGCTAAGATAACTGATGTTGAAAATATTGAGGACAGATCAAAGTATTGCCAGTTTCCATCACCTATGAAAGGAGCTCGAAGACCAGTAAATGAAAGTGAAAGGGATTCTGGGATAGCTGAAGATTACAGCACAGGCCTTTAGTAAGTGTTATCATGTAATTTCTAAAATTTTTTTAAAAAAAGTTTTTTACTATCATTGAACCAGCCTTCTTGTTTTTGAAATTATCTTTATTCAACAGAAAAATTAATTTAATTATTTAATCATCATTTTTCTGATAAGTCCATTTCCTAAAAAAACAAGTTTTGCTAATTTTTGCAAATTTAAACATGAATTAGAAATAGTTAAACTATGGTAATAACAATACATTTCAGTAGATTAAGGTGATAAGTTTAATCTGCTTTTTCCCATCTTCCAAAAATATAAACTCTTTTTTCTTAGCAATATTTATTTATTAATTCTATCCAGTTCCTCAGAACCTTTTTTGGTAATGCTTTTGCTGGCCCCAGAAACCAAAAATGAAAACAATGTTTTGATGATGACCTGGTGCATATATTTTTTGCTTTTTAGATGACTTGTTTACCAATTGATATCAAATTTTTTGGATGGGTTTGAGACCTGCCTTGTAAAATGTTTTTTTTTATATCATGAGAACTGCTTACAATTAGATTAACTTTTAATTAATGTTTAGCTCTTGAAGAAAGTATAGACTCTAGCTGTGAGGATTCACAAACAAACTGTTTGTCATTAATAAATTTTAACATTATATTTTTAAAATTAGCAATCAACATGACTTGGAGGGAACTCAACATGAATTCTCAGACAATGCTTTGCAAGGCAATGGTCTCAGTCAGGGAAGTCAAGAAGGAAATATAAATGGAATGGTTAATGACTCTGAGGCTGATAAAGACAGTAGAATAATGATTGAAGATCAGAAAAATAAAGGGAAGAATATTGATGGTGATAACTACAGCAGTGGAGAGAAGGGAAAGACAAAAAAGAAGGCGGGGTTAAAAAAGTCTCCCAAGAAAGAAGAGGACCTTGAGAAAAAGTTCCAAATACCAAAAGTGTTGACCCCGCCCCCTATTGAGCTACCTCAGAAGGGTAGGGGGGAGCTGGAGAAGGATACAGCCTCGGCCAGAGACAGAAAGCAGCATGAAGGTTTGTTAATATTACCCCAGTGAAACATCATTTTTTTTGGATTTTTTGGAAGTTTAGAATTCTCAAATTTTCCAAAAATTTTTTGAAAGTCTAGAGTTTTCAAATTTTCCAAAAATTCAATTTTTAATTTTTTTAATTTTGGGAAATTTGAGGATTCTAGAAAATTTTAGAATATACTCAATCTTCTTTGAAGTTTGCTTGAAAGTTGTTTGGAAAAGTTGGATATTTTCAAATTTAAGAATTGATGTGAGTTATTAGGAATAACTGAGAGTGCTTGTCTTTCTTCATTAATAAAAATTGAGAATATTTTGGGATACTAAAAAGTTTATGAAAGTGTGAGAATTATCAAGAATTTTTAAAATCTTTTGAGTGTTATAGTTACAATACAATACAATACAAACTTTATTGGGACTCCTTTACAAAGGCTTTTCAGTCACAATGTACTATCTACCTATCTAATGTGTTAAAATAAAGTAAATAGATAAAAATAAATAAAAATAAAATTTGAAAAATAAAATAATTATAAATTAGGCACTCTCTGCTAAAAATTTTCTTAAAAAGGCCACGCTTAAAAGTATTGATGTCTTTACAACATTGAAGGTCCTTTCACAGCAGAATCTTTAAACTTGATGAAATCGTTTGAGAACTATTGAAAATCAAGAAGGATAAATCTTGGGGTGTTTGACAAAGTGTACATGAAAGATTTTGGTTGTATTGCTCTAGTCAATTAAAACATGATCCATCCTTAACCCCATTCAGGTTCCCAGCCTGTTTATCAACATTTAACTTTTCTACACATACTTCTGCAATATACAAAATAAACCGTTTTGGTATGAGAAGATCAATGGATAAGGTAAACTAAAAAAGAGATTTTTTGGGGCTTTTTTCGGAAACTGCAGGGGATTGGGGTGCAATGTTAGTTAAACTGATCTTTTTTTTCTCTTTAATTTAACAGTTGCGGAACTAAGAGGAGAGTTACGTAGGTCAAAACAAGAAAGGTATTTGAAGTTGAAACTTTTTGAAATGTTTTCATAAGCCTTCCCATTGAAAAGTTTCGTTTTCCATCGCCGACAGTCTCTTGTGACAGTTGATCGAGCAAAAATAATGCATGGATTGAAAGTAACGATTTAATGAATGAATCGTTAATTTAAAAAAACACTCAGTTTGTGTTCCAGTTTATACTTTCAGCATACTGAAATTCATCTTTAATCTGTATTTATAGAGTTAAGTCAGATACTAATCAGACGGTAATGTCTAAACAGCGTTCACAAAACTTACGTAGGAGGTTTTTTTAGTTGAAGACAAGGACGTCACGTCATACCAATTGTTATTTATAAAACAAGTTCATGTGCTTGGAAGTTACAATACATGCATGCTTCGTTGACTAGTGAATCTGGATTTTCTTCTCTTTGCCTTTTGAAAAATAATGGATGGATTTTATTGGGATGACCAAATGCCCCTTACAGAGCTTCAGTTACGTTGACGTTCCAAAAAAAAATCATGAATTATTTTATAAGATTTCTTTTTTTTTGCTTCAACAGAACGGAAGTTGAAAAGCAAAGAGAACAACTCGTTAGGCGGGCAAAAAATATACAGTCACAAACATTGCAAAAACGAAACCAAGGTAAGTCTTTCAGAGGTCTAAACAACGTTGGAAATTCGAGAGAGTGTTATTCCTTTCCTTTTTTGTCTTAAGTTATGTATAACGAGTCTTAAAAAACTACTTTATAGAACCGAGCACAAAGGTTCTTGAAAGTATGTTAAATGTTGACTCGGTTTAGATTAATAGTAAATACAGTTCTATCGAATACTCGTACGTAATTTATCAACCTGCACGAACATTTAATGAGTAGTTTTTGACATTTTTATTTAAGGTTTTACGGGAGAACAAGCTGATTATAAGGACTCGAGGTTCCCTTTGTCTTTCCCTTTCTGTCACCCGGAATGTACGGCTTAATGTCCTTATCCGAGTAGACACGAAGGTCTAACTGTTTGCAGATGTTAGAGCAAAGGCAGCACCTTCTCCTCAGTTATTTTAAGACCCTGAGTGAAGGTCCGGCACCGGGAATCGAACCCGGGCCTCCCGCACGATAGCCGACATGGCTAACCAGTTGGCGGAAAAGTTATTACGGAATCAACTAGAAATATCTTATTTTCGTCATAGAAGTATTGAAGACTTTATCAGTAAAACTAAGTGTCGAGCTAGGCAGCTTCTTTTCTCACAATGTATTTTGTAATTTTTTTGCAGCCAAAAATGTTTGGAAAAAGCGTTTTTTCGATGAGAAGAGAAAAACCCAACCTTTGGAAGAGCAGGTGAACCGCCTCAGATACGAGGTCGATATTCAGCATAAGGCGTTAATGGCCTATCTTGATAAGAAAAGTGAGTAAAACTTTAAAGAGCTTTTACCCCTGACAAATACAGAGATCTCTCCACAGCTATAGCTTGAATAAAGTAAATCAATGAATGTTGTTCGAAACCAAACATGCTGTAATTATTTTTCGAAAGGCCCTTTCTAAAGTAGCTTAATAACGAGTTGTGTGAGAATAAAATATCAGAAAAAGCGTTTTTTTGTAAGAATAGAAGAGTCCAGTATAAAAACAACGTAAGTGATTTAATACAAAACGCTAGTTGCTCTAAATGGTTATGAAGAAATACAGGAGTACAACGTAACGAATTTTTGGGTAAATATTCTGAAGGGTCTGCTTGTAGGGAGGGTTGTTGAGTTTCAAGCACTACCATATACCCCCTCCCCCCCCCGCCCCCCCCGCCCCCGGCCCCTCCACTTCAGTTATCAATTGAAAATAAACTGGTAAAAATTATTATCCTCTCCCTCCCTATGTACGCAAGCAGTTTGTTGGTGTTTCCCTCAGTCTGATCAATTGTTTTCAATGGCCCCTCTAAAATCTAATGCTTTCCCCTTTCTTAGTCACAACAATGAACTAAATTTGGTTTGGAATTAAAAATATGCTTTTTATTACGGACTTTTGTACAGATACGCGACAAACTTATACAAATAATTGAAACAGTTGTAAAACAGAGGCAGCTACTGCCTTTAAACGGACGACAATCTATATCTGACACCGCTTTCAATAATTGTGTGTTGCGTGTGATTCAGGTCAAGAAGGAAAAGGCACAAATCAACATGGCGCCGACAAAACACCTTCAGAGAACGTAAGTTATTGTCCAATTTCTTTTCCTTAATTGACTCATTTACGCTGATAATTTATTACACGAGGCTATTTTTGTGCAACTTGTCTCTTGCGCCATTGCGGGACGAGTCGCGCGAGCTATTGCAGCTTGTATCACCCCGTGCTACAGACATTGTTGCCGAAATTCAGAACTCTACTTCTCGCAATGATTTTAGTTACAAATTACAAGTAGCAGGAGCCATTGCGCCGTGTAACATCCAGTTTGTAACTTGTCTTGCAATGGCGTTGGTAGTTGCACGCAAAACGTGCAGCCTCGAATAACAACAGCTTTAGTAAGTCGGCGCTTCTCTTTTCAGTGTTCCATGCTTGTGCCCTCTTTTCAGTGGGAATTCTCAATTTAGTGAACGATTGTTCTTAATCTTAGCAAACGTTCTCAAACGAGGAATAGACATGAAAAATGGCCAAATTTTGACTGTTAGATTTTGCTGATTTGGAGAGGGAAGGATAACATCGAAAGATTTTTGTTCTGAAAGCAGGGCTCGAAATTAACTCTCTTCCAAGTTTTGTAGCCCCAACGTTTTAGTAGTCATATTTATGTTTTTACGGTGTAATCAGTATGCGCGAGGTTAATTCATATTTTTCCGGTTTGATTGCCCGAGAAAGCAGATAAGCTTCATTCGTTCATCGCATTATTTATCATTTCATTAAAAAAAAAATTCTTAGTTAATCAGCCGCAAAGTTGCACACATTCTTGTAGCGGCCAGCTTGGTACGTATTCTAAGCATCTATGGCGAGCGATCATTTCCTAGTAACACTGGCCACCAAGTTGTGGCAAGTTCGGGCCTTGGAAAGGGAGGGAGGGAGGGGGGGAGGGTACTAGGTACATACGGGTCTTCTTATAAACGCGGAGGTTTACATGTTCACATCATTTTATTGGAAAAAAATAAATCTTAGTTAATCAGCTGCAAAGTTGCACACATTCTTGTAGCGGCCAGCTTGGTACGTATTCTAAGAATCTACGGCCAGCGATCATTTCCTGGTAACACTGGCCACCAAGGTGTGGCAAGTTCTGGCCTTGGAAAGGGAGGCGGGGGTACTAGGTACATACGATTCGTCTTATAAACGCGGAGGTTTACATGTTGCCGGGCTTGTATTATCGACTGACGTGATGACCACTCAAGATCTTATTTTATTTTCCTGCTCAGACGAACCAGCGGATGTTGTTGGTGAGAATGCAGCATGAAGTTGAAGAACTCAGACGCCGCGTAGAGGAGACAAAAATGAAACTGGCCTCAGAAATGAAGGTTTGTAAATCTTGAAACTTTTTGCACACAATTCAGAGCTCCTTAGGGGTAGACACGGTAGACTCAAGAGACCTTGAGCAACGAGAGCTCTAACGCCAAAGACTAAGTACTGCAAAAAACAATAGTGAATACAATAGCTGCACGTTGGAATGCACCGTGCTGGACACCTGCACGCCGTCGTCTTCAAAATTACAACGTGAAAGCTTGATTTTGGAGTTCTTGCGACTACGGGAGCGATAAACAGAAAGTTTTCTCAATCTTCGTTTTCCTTTATGCAGGGAGCTTTCGTCCTTATCTGTTCATAAAGCGTCACTGAAACAAAAGAGAGAGCAAACGAACCAGACATGATCGAAAAGGGCAAACCTGAAAGGTGTTTTTTTGTAAGCCGCCGTTGTCGATGGTTGTTGTCCTCGTTGCTTAAGCTCCCAATTGAACAAGAGTAGATTTGATAGCTTGACGATGGAATGCACCGTGCTGGGGCTGGTTGTTCGAAAGCCGATTAATTTTAAACCAGGATTAATTCTTAACAAAACGTATTGGTTGTCATGGTAATTAACCCTAGATTAAGGCTAATGTCTTTTGAACTGGGCCCTGGGCCCGGTTCCTCGAAACCCCGATTAACTTAACCCAGAGTTAACTCTTAACAAAACCTATTGGTTGCCATGGTAATTAACTCTGTGTTGGCACTAATCAGGTTTTGAGGAACTGGGCTCCGGTCACTAAACGCCGTCGTCTTGAAGCTACAACGTGAAGAGCTCGATTCTGGACTTCTTGCAACCACGAGAACGACCTTAAGAAAAATTTCACAGTCAAAGATTACTTTTAAGAAGGAACTGACTCTGATCTTTTTCTATTTGTATCACATAAAAAAGGCCTGTTTTCAGAAACCATAGTACGCCAGTTAGGTCAGGGCCCGGTTCCGCAAAACCTGATTAGTGCTACTTTTTACTCCGTGTTCCTGTTTCATTTCTTCTGGAGCTTGCTTTGGGCTTAAGTTTTTGGGTTGACCTGTTTGTTTTATTGGTAGATCTTTTCAGTTTTCTATAAGCGTAACAAGGCTTTACTTTTAAACTATTGTTTGAAATTCGTCTCAGTAATTCAGGGTGTAAGTTATTCGGGGTTTTGAGGAACTGGGCCCAGGTCTTAGGTATTTTGCCTAACCGACTGTTCGTTCCTTTTCTACCAGATGCGAGATCAAGCACAGAAAGAACTCAAGCAACTGCGGGAGGAACTAATGGAAAAGAAGATAAACGTCACATTAACTAAGTCACAGAAAAGCTTGCAGACGCTCATAAGTCCTGAGAATGTTACAGCGTAGAGTGTCGTTTACGCCTACGGGCAAAATACTCCCCATAGCGAGTCCCCTCGCGACTATAGTCTGCCCGGCGCTATTCAAGTGGACTGGGACTGGCTGATGCGTGGTCAAGTATGCGGTTCGCGCCCGTCAGAATTGGTGACAGAAAAAGTCTACCTCAGAATTTGTTCTAGTACCACGCTAGAACTCTTGAGAAGAGCTACTACTTGATCTCTGAAATGCGTCTCAAGCATATAAACATTGACTTTCCTTAAAGGATTGCAGAGTGTTAAACACTCGGTTTGCACCAAATCCTAAATAGTACGTCTCAAATTGTCCCTTTTAGGAGAAATTGCGTGTGTGAGTGTACGTGTTTAGGTATTTAAAATTTTCCCTCCACCTGTTTCTGTTTATAAACCTGAAAAGGCCCAAATAAGTATTTGAATACCAAAAAAGTTCAAAGTTAGTGCTCATTATGTGAATATGAGCAAAATGCTGGCGTTAAACGAAAATAATATACTGCATTATGCAGAATAATTTATTTATTACCTTTTTAGTGTGGATGTTGCATAAAGAATGTTTCCAAATTAGAAAGAATTAGGGCCCACATTCTTGAGATGTTGAGAGATGCATGTCAGTGCTATTCCACAGTGGTAGCTTGCTTGAAAGTATATATTATTGCATATGTTGATATGTATCTGGTAATAAATTACTCAACGGTGTAGTATGCTTTCTTGCTTGCAATCGATTCTATTATGTTTGTGTAAACCACAGTGTTTGTACGCGCCTTGAAAGACTTTGAATCCCAAAAATTGTTTTCAGTGCTGGAAAGTCCTTGAACTTTATAGCGAATTTCATCCAACTTAGATTCAAGAGTGACTTATGTGAAAATATACGCCACTGGCAGTAACGTACGACACATAATGGTAAAAAACAAATAAAAACGATCATAAAACCACTTCGAACGTCGATCAAACGCCCAATGCACATAGAGATTCTTGGTTGTATTCATTGCTCTGATTGGTTAAATGTCTGGAGTGTTAAGGACCAATGAAAAGTTTTGTACTATTCGCTCTTTCTGCCAAAAGCCATGTGCTTCCATTTTGTAGTGCGTAGAGTCCTTGGAAAATATGTCCTTTTAAGTCATGAGAGGTCCTTGAATTTCACGTCAGTGGATAGAGCTTGCTAAATGAATAACAACGGTGGAAAAGAATGTCAAGAAATTTTATGGTTGTTGAGATATTTGCATTATTTATTTATTGTTTTGAACTGATGACGTCAGTCTTTGGACAGGCAAATTTTCAAATTTTTGAGATCTGCTGCCAATCATAAATTTAAGCCAAACTCGGTCGGATGATTTATCTCGAAATATTCCGTCAGATCGGTTACAAATTTTCGTCCAAACATTAAGGACTGGCAGACTTGATAATTTACCTGACCAATAACTGACGTCATCAATTGAAAACAATGATGTTAACATCACCAGAGCCATTAAGTATTTTGACAAAATCTTTTCACCGCTGTTTTTCACTTACAGTAGAAAGATTTTTCACTGGCGTAACAAAATATTTAACGTCATAGGCACTTTAACGTACGGCCATAGTGCATACCACAACAGTTGTGTGTCATAGTACGCGTTCTCCTTCGTCGAACACAATTAGCCAATATGAACTTTCCCACCTGAAAGTGCAAGTCAAATCGCATAAATTTGATTATTATTTTTATTAAACGGGATTATGTTTCAAGGCAACAACAGTAACAGTTAAACAATAAAAGAACACTTCAGAACCAAAAATATATGTTTGACAATGATTCCAGGGTTTTGGCTAGCTAGTTAATTGAATTGAATCTTGTTTCGATACCTCGTAGCCATCAAACATTCATTGCAATGCCGTTTACCTTAAATGGTTCAGCCATTTGCAGAAACCACTTTGTCCGATATTGTTTTAGTAGGTCATGCATTTATTAGCCTGCTTGCATAATGCAGGCGATTGGGTGTTTTTGTTTTGTTTGTTCTTTTTTAACGCGGAGGGCTTATGCCGCCATCTTGGATTTCGGACCCAATGCCGCTCGACTTGAAATCCAAAATGGCGACAACGCCATGCTTTGTAAGTTTTACACAAAATATCAAAAACGGCTGCAAACAGGCTACACGTTGATGTCACTCAATGAATACAGATACAAACGCTTCCGGATCCGAAGAAAAGAACTAACTTGCAGCTTTTCTGCCTGGAGAGGGCGGGCGGGAAAAGGGCGCTAATTCCTTGGAGAAAAGCCGGGCCCTGGGGACGAGGTTGCTGAACTCATGCTTACACGGTCTGGCAAAATATCAAACACGTGGTTATTTACACCTCTGCAGGTGTAATATTTTGACGCAGCTCGCTTTTAAGTCTAAATAGGGAAATTGAATATTGGACGAGTTTAAACTGACTTGAACTGAGGGAAAGTGCTTGCAAACGGTCAAAACAGAGAAAAAAGCAGCATGTAAAATGGAAACGGGAAATAGCGAGGTAAAACCAAAAATTCCTCTTATCGTTGGCCCAAAAGACGATGCAGATGAAGCCGAAAAACTAAAGAAACCACAAGAAGTTTGCCAGTTTGAAACATTTGCGGAACAAGTAAAACATTATGAGCAGAAAATCAAGACCTTTCGAAAAGCCAAGAATTCTGTGCAGGAGGCGGAAGCTTTAAGTAATCTTGGAATTCTATTCTATAAAGCACCACTGCTTGAACAAGCGAAAACTTGTCATGAGAAACACCTGAAGCTAGCGCTAATGACTCAAAATGAACGAGCTATGCAGCGAGCGTACTGCAATCTTGGCTGCACAAATAAAAAACTTGGCATGTTGGACGAAGCTGTTGAATGCTACGAGAAAGGACTTGAAATAGCAAAGATACTGAACGACAAAAAAGGTGAAGCCAAGCTTGTGAACAATCTTGGAAATATTTGTGAACATAGAGCTGACTTTGACAGAGCAGTTTATTTTTATTTACAACGCCTTCGAATAGCAAAAGAGCTAAAAGATTTGGACGGAGAAAGCAAAGCTTGCGCCAGTCTCGGAAACGTCTTTCACTTGCTCGGAAATCTCCGCGAAAGTATTCAGTTTTATGAAAGGCTTGTGGCATGCTTGAAATTTAAAATGGGTAAGATTTTATTGTTTTGAGAATTTATAGTATTTTGTGTTGTGTCATTGATCGAGTAATAATGCAGTTACATTAAATATTAATATGCCGCAGCAATTTCTACCTGCTATCACTAACCGCCCGACCGCGCTCTTCAGTGGCAAATTCTTGCACGAAATTAATTTGCATCAGCTTACAGTATGAAAGTTTTAATCTCCACCAAAAACTATTTCTAGATGCTGAAGTACGTTCAATTCGAGTGTTAGCCCTTCGTCGGAGCAAACTATTGAGAGTTAACTTATGATTTCCTTTAGGAGGCAATATACATGCTTTTTAATAAGAAACAGTAAGTTTGGTCGAGGCTCATTGTTCTTAAGTTTTTGGCGATTTGAGCCTCAAATTGTTCTTATAATTCTATGCGTGTTTAAATCGAGGAAAAACTGAGCCTATAAGGTACATCCAACACATGCATTTGAAAAGGATTTTGATCAATTTATTCCCTCGGAATTAGCGTACGTGGATTTGCTGTGTCCATCATTTTCCAGAGCAACGATTTCCGCGGTAGTGATCGACAAACTACATGCAAAGCATTTCTTATTCATTCTGTGTTGTTCAGTACACGCTTTTTTTTAAAAAAGAACAAGTAAATTTTTCCGAGGCTCATCGTTCTTAATTTTTCGGCAATTTGAGCCTCAAATTGTTCTTAAACTGTTCTTACTTCTAAGTGTGGTTTAGATCGAATAAAAACCAAGCTAAGGTATTGCAATACATGTATTGGAAAACAAATTGTAAGGACTAACTTCGGGGCAAGTATATATACGTGTACTGCGAAAAATTTTAAGCAATGACTGATTAAAAGGGAGAAACTGCAAATCATTTCTGTATTGCTATAAATTAAATGTCGAAGCTCGGTAAAGTTTCAAAATAGTTATCAAGCCCGAGCCTCAGCCTGTTCTTAACTTGTTCTTAAGTTTTGGCCAATATGAGCCTCGTTGCTTTCATAAAGTTGTTCTTGCAAAAAGATCGAAGTTCAGCAAAGTTTTTAAAAGATTAGCTATCGAGCTCAAGCCTCAGTTTGTTCTTGAATTGTTCTTAAATTTTGACCACTTTGATTCTTATTGTTCTTAGAAAATTTTATCTTGTAGCGAGCTTCAGAAAATAAGTTATGTTCTTGTGTTGTCGCACGGAAGCTTTGCGGTACATAGCTATAGCTCAATTCTTCGCGGCAAAACTATTTTCTCTCCGTGAAACTAAATTCTCCATAGCAAAACTTAATTTTTTACGGCAAAACTTGACTCTCCCCGACAAAACTTTCAGTTTCTTTGCGTCAAAACTCTTGTTCCTATCGGCGGAAGTGAACACTCGCCACCCACAGCCAATATTCCCATGCTAAAAAAGAAACTAATATTGTATTTTTGACACGAAAAAAATACTACACGCTAATAATAACAATAAAAGTAATAATAATAATAATAACAATAGTTATAATAATAATAGTAGTAATGATAAGAAGAAGAAGAGCAATAGGGTTTTGTTGACGCTCCAGTATATGTGGCTTTCTTTGTCAAACTCATCAAACACCGAACGCAACCCTACATTAGACCGATGGCTTGACGTCCCAGTGTCCACGGACGATGTGGCGAAAAAAGGCCGCACACATTTTCAACACTCGGCAAGGCCGGGGATCGAACCCGAAAAGTTTGATGATTTTATAGTAATTGTAAAGCAGGATCGGTTGTTAGTCAGTCAATCTACGTAAAAAACCTTTTTGGCTTGTAACGATTTAATTATAACAAAGGATAGATATCTAGGGCCACAAACAAAATGACCAGTTAAGTGGAACTTAACGGGAGGCCATGAAACCGTCTGCCTGCAGACTAACGAAGGAATAATGGGAAAATTGTAACATTGCAGGCTTTACAAATAATGGTTTATTAATTGTAGTGAGTGATTCACTCTTCCTTTTCAAAAAAACTAAGTTAAAGTTTAACTTTTAAGTTTTTATTTTAAAAAACACTACGATCTGCTCCGCCCCCTATAACTTATCCTATTTCCCAGTTATAAAATTACTACCATCTACCCCGCGCCCGAAAACTTATCTTATTTTCCCCCTATGAAACTATTACTATGCCGCGAGAAATAAAAGTTTTGCCCGTGGAGAGCCGAAGGTTTTGCCGCAAGAACTTTTAACTTAAAGTTTATGTAGTTTAAGCTTAAATTTGCCGCAAGAAAGTCAAGTTTGCAACGAAGAGTTTAAATTTTGCCGTGCAATTCCGGTCTATCCGGTAACTAACACTCTACAAATTGAATAAAATTGATAGAAAAAGGTAGTTTAATATGTTGAAGTGGGTCTAGCGAAGAAACGGTGACGAAGGCGGAAAAAATGCAAGTCAGAACCAAAGATGCCAATTACCTTGAGAACAAAACCCTTAAAACGTACGAAGCAGCCCTAACTTCATAAAAATATAACATTTTACTAAACAATTGATTTGTTTATTTGTTATGTAGATATGAGTATTTTACTGTACTGAAATACGCCATTAGTACGTAGAATTTGCAAAACTGCATCCGGGATACGAGTGACATATTTTCCCTATATCGTTGACGTCATTTCTTTGTTTTCCCCGCTCATTTCGGTGCAAACAAACACTCATATCTATACAATAAAAAGAAAATTGCACGTTAGTGCTAACACATAAAGTTATCTCCTCGTTCAAAAAAATAATTCACTTGTTCGCTACGCTCACTCGTGAAATCTCTTTTTTCCACTCGTAATTTTCCGGATCCTCTGTATATGTTAATGAGTTCGTTTATTTCTCTTGTATAAACGCAGCCGCAAGAGCAAAGAAAGGTATCAAAGACCCGGATGATGACGAAGATGATGAAAACTCTAACCCAGCTAAACCCCCGGATGGAGAAGAGAAATCCAGTAACCCGGATGAAGATTCAAGTAGTGTTCAGAGTAATAAAAGTAGGCGGAGCAGCAAAAGTAGCAGAGGGTCGACTGTGGGTCAGGGGGAGGGGTCAGTTTTGTCCAAGCCCGGCATTTCAACCAAATGATGCATGAACCAAAGCCCTGTAGTTGTAAAAGCTGCTTACAAGTTGCTTATCTGGGAATCGAAGAGCAGAGGCTCATATTATTGATGAAAACGGGGGAGAAATTGCGCAAAAATTAACGGTCTTAAAAGAAATAGAACAGTTTGCACAGATAGAGAATTTTAAAAGCGTTTTTGTAGTCAACGATTTACAAATTATATTTTACGCGCAGACCAAAACCCATTGTCTGTCCGCAAAAACCCGTTCATCGCAATTCTTGCTCGATAGTTGACGTGATATTAAAAAACAAGCTGTTTTAATCATAAGGGGATTACTACAGGCAACTTCAGTATTTGTCCTTTAGTGTTCAACGACTAGTGTTGTTATTTAATTTCTGTGCTAGGAGAGTTCTGTAGTCTACACAAAGCCGCTTTTATATAATAGTCGTTAAATTGGCCGAGCGGAAACTTGCGTCTGCACGAAGGCTAAGTTCTCAAGGCAAAAAGAAAATGAAAGCCTCCTACTGATAAATTAAACATTTGACTGAATCCCCCTTTAATTTGCCCAATGTAGTGCAATAGTGTAAAGAAGATAACTTTGCATTCACCATTTTTCAAGTCTGAAATGTCAACCTGTTAAAAGAATTCTTTTGTCGACCCAGGACACCAGAAGTAGTTTGTTTACTACAGTTCTTCAATGTCTTTTTACAGTGTGGGATTTTTGTCTTTGTCGTCGTTGTCACTCACGCGATACTAAAGGGAAAACACGCTTTTCGCTAAGGATACCATGGCAACGCACGCTTCAATCAGACTAAAGCATGGGGAATAAACGTACCTGACCGTCAAGCTCGAAATTCCTCAAAAGCCTTCGACGCGAATGCATGTGGTCGCCCCTGGCTGCGCTACGGGGCCACGTTCCCCACTATAGTTACCGCAGGTCAAAAACATTCGAGGCTCAAAGTATATCTCCACATCGTGACACTCAAATAAACCTACCTAAGAATACTCGCTATCGCTTGCAGCAATAAAACCGTATTAAGCCTCGGCTGATAATGCAAATCTTAACCACTTGAAGTTGGAATAAAAGGTTTTCGTATACATGGCTTGTGGTTGTTGATTTCGGCATCTTGAAATCAAGCAGCTAGTGTAGGTGTCCTTTAAGGTAGGCTTCAAGCAGTCCTACATTTATTCCATTTTCCAGTAATTCAAGATTGCGGACGCAAGAGGCTAGTTCCAGCTCTCTCGCGTCAGCCATATTGCAAAAGCAAGAAAAACCTAACGAACTATTCGACGTACAATCTTCCTGGCTTTTCAACGTGCATCCCTGGGAGAGGGATGGGGGATACTCCCTAGGGTTAAAAGAGTGAGTCCGGTATTTTTAGGGGTTGTTAAAAGAAATCCTGTGTTAAACCAAGAGCTTGGTAATTTTTAGGGTTGAAAAACGCAGAGCTATTAGACTGCCTTAGCAAGCACGCGCCTTTAAGCTGCAAATCGCATTAAACGCTGACCCGCTCGCTATCCAGAGAAAAATGTCAGCTTTCAATTGGTACTTTAAGGGTAATTTTCAAACTGAGGTTTTTCTTTTGGTGAAAAACTTTCTTGTCTTGGTGTTTTTAGGGTGTTTTGGGGACTTTTTTGACGGTCATCCCTACCCTTTTAACCCCGTATAGTATCCCCCTTCCCCCCCCCCCCCCTCTTTGAAGGGGCGTGCCTCGAGCTGGTGAAATCTAAATCCATTTTAACTAAAAAAAAAACGCTAAGCAAGGATCCACCAAGGTAATTACTTAAATCCAATCGCAATATATTCGTATTACAAGATTCCAATCAACAATTTCTATTGGGGAAGGCAGTGTTTACAGTAGGTAAACTTAAACTTAAACTTCCTCAATCAAAAAATTTTCGTCACATGAATTCGTAACATGACCCTCCAGCACATTAGCAGTTGGGTCATAGTTATATAGAAAAGCTCCGATTTACGGTTTGCTCTTGGCATGCCAAAAACTTCGGATTTCTTTATGTGATGAAATAATATCTCACGTGTAAGCACAGCAAACGGCCTTATGGAAAAAATAGATCAAAGTCTTGATGCTTTATACAGTGTATATAATGGCCATATAATTCCAATGTGTTTGTACAAAGAGAGAATCTGTACGAAGAATTATTCTTATCAGTACGTTAAATATCTATGGAGTTCAAATTGAATTTAACCATGAAACACGTTACTGTAAGTTTTTCGATTAAAACAGCTCAGAAGTCGTTTAATTTCGGGTATACATTTTCAAAATTCCGTAATATCGAAAGCCTGAACATCATTTTCCCCAATGGACACGAGTAAATGCTCCTGAGCGTCTTGTTATGTATCAAAAGCAGCGGGATACCGAATGGCAAAATAAAAAAATCTAGTTTTCAATGAAAATTTTGTTTAACCTTTTTTAAAAAACAGTTTAAACATGTTGTTTTCGACAAGATGAAAAAAAGAAATAGCTTAAAGATTTCAAGGTCTCAGTTTTCATTAGTCTTTCGGAACAAATATAAGAGAAAGAACAATTTCGTTGACTTATTAGCAAGTTCTATAAGCACGCGAAAATACTCCACGAGTCGATAAAAAAGTGGGGATGCCAACTTTATCATTTGGATATCACACGGGATCGCACCGCAGTTTACAACAAACTACAACCATTCAACTTGTGCATTTCGAAAAATTACGATTTAATAGCGATTCTGTACATATAAACATTGCTTATAAATGTCTACCTCGAGGTACAAAAATGTCTATAAAATTCAAAATATCTCCAATACAGCAAAACAAAACCCTTGTTAAGCCCGGCGCACACGAGAGGAAACGACTGAGCAAAAAGTCTCGCGAGGCTGTTAGCTCAGCTGTTTCCTCCCGTGTGCGCGTAAATTTTGGTGAGATTTTTGCCTCGCGAGGTCGTGAGACAAATAT
>JAOBAT010059520.1:6971-25984 GCA_026413305.1 Hydrozoanthus tunicans | reverse complement strand
TAGTAGTAGTAGTATTAGTAGTAGTAGTAGTAGTAGTAGTAGTAGTAGTAGTAGTAGTAGTAGTAGTAGTAGTAATAATAGAGGCAGTAGTAGTAGTAGTAGTAGTAGTAGTAGTAGTAGTAGTAGTAGTAGTAGTAGCAGTAGCAGTAATAGTAGTAGTAGTAGTAATTTGGTAAGAGTTTAAATAAGATGTTTGTTCAGCAAGATACCACCTTTTCTTATGTTTTTATCAGCAAACTCGCGCCCAAGCCATGGTAGAGAGGGCTAGGAGCGGAAAGAACGAACACGGACGCACAAATGTATTGGAAAAATCTATGACCTGGGGTCTACAAATCAAGCAGCTGACACAAGCGGTCAGGTGGATCGAGGCGCAACTATCAAAATGCCTTGACGGTGATAATTCTGAGCAGTCGACATCACGAGTGCCTGCATTTGGACGAGTACGAAAACTGAAAGGAGAGTTCCTCAAGGTCGAAGACCATAGTCGGTACGGATTTTCCTGTTGTTCACGCCAATTTCTCATGTGAAAGCAAAGCAAAGCCTCGCGGAATTGCGCCTTTTCCTACTACTTTCTTTTATTACACCCATGTAGTTATAAAAAATGTTATAATCTCCTCTTAATATTTGTGTTTTTTCAGTCAGTACCGGCCACTTGTCAAAGAAACTATGACGTGGCCTCGCCTTGACCTCAGTGTTCCTCCAGGCACCAGTCCTTTTGATGGCCCCGTTGCTACACGGACGAGGGCTCGTCTATCATCCGGGAGCTCCCAGTTACCAGGACAACAGAAACATACGAAAAAGAATGCTCCCGTCAATACAAACAAACGCGGCTACTGCGAGGCATGTGATACAAGATACTCCTCCCTCGCAGAGCATCTTAAAGGCTTACGACACAAGAACTTTACCGCCAAAGGTGGAAACTACGACGGTCTGGACAAGTTGATAGCTCGAGGCACATCTCTGCCGCAATACGTTGCAAAAGCACGTGCTACCGTCAGTCCACATGGAACTGGCAACGCCAGGTGTGTATGGCTGCAAAACGGTGTGGCGTTTGAGATTACAATACTAGAACCCAGTTCTCTCCGTTGTTTTTCTCCCTGAAAACATAACTAGTTGTAGCTGTAGCCGCGTACCAAGCACTAACGTTGGGTTTTGGAGAGATGAGAGCTCAAAGCGAAGGAGGGGGGGAAACATCTCCCAAAAAAGGGGAAGGCTACTATAATTCAGGTTGGGTAACTCTCAACAAGCGCAAAACTTAAAATACATACTAAAGCCTAAAGGAACTGACTAGAGGCTGAGGGAGTGAATCACGAGAGGCTACCATTCCTTCAACAAGCTCAGTCTCCCTTATTTACCTCTTTGCTATCTGAAAACCCAAAATGTTGGGTTATTTGGACGAGGGTCATCTAAATTTTTCAAATAATCGTACGAGATCAAAACCGTATATGTAAAAAAGTCTCCGTGTCAGAATAGAAATAGACCTTTCACTGAGGCATTTTAGTTACACCTGCGCAATCTCTGCGACAAGAACAAATCTTTATTTTTTTCACCATATCTTTAAGCAGTAGTCCTACAACCCCCCCCCCTCACCCCCTTCCCCCTCGACTAAACAATATTGCTTTTTGCCAATATTCCATTCTACAGGAAATCGCAGTCAAACGGCGAGGAGGAAAATCAATCTCTACGACAAAGTAAGTCAAGAGCTTCACCGTCGAGGAGAACGCGTTCTTCCAAAAGAATAAGAGGACATATCTCTTCAGCAAAGAGCTCCCCGAGAGGCAGCCGTGGTAAGTCTTCAAAAGAGGCGCGAATATCCTCAAGTTCGTCCGCAAACTCCTCTGCTTCATCTTCTGCAGGGAGTAGCTCCATCTCAGCCGGGTCTAGGAGGAAGGTAACCCCGGTGAAGCTGGTGAGGAGGAGCGGAGGGAGATACTCCGTCCTCGGAAACGCGGGAAAGAAACGCAAACACGCGGCAAACAAGAAAGAAGCGAGTCCCGCTCGACGGACAAAGAGACGCAAGAATACAAAAGTTTATAAAGTAGTTCAGGCCAGTGGAACAAAAATAAAACTGCGCCGCGGCAGAAGGCGGTGATAAAACACCTCAATGTGTGCTAGACACCAAAAAGTGAGGGGAAGTGGACAAACTGGTTTCCCGATTTTGTTTATCTTGGAACAACCAAGCTATTTTAGGACGGATCACATCTTATTCAGTGAACTGCATTGACAAACTTGGCCAATACAAATTCTTCTTACTATTCCTGTTTTGCGAGAGTAGAACGTAACTCTTTCTTTTTATCGCTGTAGGTATAAAATCAGTAAAGCAATACTTGTCAATCATCCCTATACCTAGAGCGCTAAAATTGACTTTTTACACCCGTATAGATCATTCGTTAGATCGATGATCCGAGTGTTCACTCCAGGAGGATTTAACTATCGCAAAATAGCAAACGACCCATGTTTAGTTTACCAATCAGCGCGACCTAAGCCTCTCATTTTCATCGGTGATATTCAATCAAGTCGCAGTGACCTGGCAAAGATTGTAATTCAATGGATTGCTACTAAAAGTAATTTCTTGAAATCATCAGTTCTATCACAAAAAGAAAGAATATAAAAAAACCTAAAAAAAGGAAGATTTTGTGGCGCAAATATAACTGTAACCAACCGGTTTGTTAGCGGTAGTAACAATTACTATAAGAAAGGTTTTAATAATAGTGTTAATAATAATAATAATAATAATAATAATAATAATAATAATAATAATAGTTAAATCGGTCATGCATATGAAAGACGAAACTGGGTAGAAATCTGTAAAGGCATGTCTTGTACTATACGAAGGGTCCTGAGAAAACCCGAGCTAGTGTAAAAGTGGCAACCCTTCCGATTGACTAGGGAGACTACTTTTGTTGTTCCTATGCTTGTATTAGACTGATCAACCACAGCCTGACATTCTTCTTCACCAGATGGCTCTGGTCATCGTCGCAACAAAGGACAATCAACGAAAAATCCCAACTAGGAGGCAGTTTTAGTTGCCATATTATAAACCTTTCGATAAAAATGGACGAAAGAAACAAAAGAAAAAAGACACTATCAGAGCATAAAATTATTCTTTATTATATTTCATATTAGCTTTAGTTTAGTCTGCATTTCGTGCTACCAGCCTCCCTTCTTTTTCTTGGGCCTCTGTTTCTTCTTACTGGCCTGAGGCTGTTGCTGTCGGGGAGGGACCACGTTAGAAGCACCTCCTGGTGAAGAGGTGCCCGGTGTCCTTGGAGGAGAGGTCGGTTTGGGGCTTCCTGGATGGGCTTTGGGACTTGATGGTCTATTGCGCCGAGGAGAAGAAATTGGGATTCATTAGTGTTAATGTTTTGAAACGTTGCAACAATCTCTAACTCACTTTCACTCTTTTTACTTTCTCTTTGTTAAAAAGTTCTGTAATAGCAGCAGTAGGATTTAGAGCTGCTTAATTTCAACCAACAGGAGCAACCTGTGTCTTATATCATTTGAAAATTGATTTTTAATTAAAATTAGAATAAATATGGGTGGAAAGGAGTTTCACCTACATATTTTAGAGAAAAGAATGAGCTACCGGGCGCACCGAGTTTCCTTCTAGGTATCGATATCTTTAAAAGGGGCGTTTAAACAGCGTTCAATAAACCCTCTACGAAAACAAAATCCAACCGGCCGCGCGCGCAGCTAGAAAGTTATTTAAAATAGCTAATCCACAAATCAAACTGACAAGGGTTCAAAATCACATGTTTCTGACTACAATAGAAAAACAAAATTTTATTTTACTCTTGCTATCATATACTCCATTTGCTTCGTTAAAGGCTCTCTGATATAGCGTGGATTCGTGTGATGGATGCCTAGAAATACAGTTAAAACGAGTAGCTTTGCTCGAGAGATGGACATGAGGGGATGGACATGAGATGAGGACTAAGAGTGGAACAGGCAACTTACGTATCCGATCCCACAGTTCCTTGGGTTCCTTTACCTGGAAAAAACAAACAAAAAAGTGAGACGGCGAAATATTCTGTTGAGCCGAACTCTGTCAAACCTTGATCAGCTCAATACAACTATACTCTTAAAACATCGAACAGCTTTGAGGAAAAAAACGTTTTCCTACCGACTGCAGTCTTTTTCTGTCGTTTCCCTTTGTAGTACGATCGTTCTCTTCTAGGAATCCATCGCTCCGGGTCGGGATCTACTTCCGCGTTATAGTTTTTGGGGAGTTTACCTGAGGTGAGAAAAACAGTAAAACTTTAAATTTGACTCCCATGGTTTGCTTACCATAAAACCGCAAACAAGCTCCACCCCAAAACTTTTTTAAACTAATGAGCGCTGCGGCGGTTAATCGAGGATTTACAACAATTTTAAAGAATACCGTCAACGCACCATTTGTAGTAATCATCAAAATGATTGTGTTACCTTTTTTCTTCTTTCTCGTTCTTCGCTTCACTATAATTTCTTGTCTGCAATCAGATAACAATTCCATCAAACAATTTTTGATTATAACTATTTTCATCAACCAACTGATAAGAACCATTCCTTCGACCAAATTGATAATCTTGTGCGGGATACTAAATATTTAGCTCACAGCACTGCCGCAAATGTGAAGTTTAAAAAGCACAACTAAAACGCACAAAAACTTACAAACGACACAATACTTTCAGTAAACCAATTTTCACCGCCCACCTTCACCAATCGCTTTTCAAGCAGACAAATTTTAGCTGCCCCAATCCTCTTCCCTTTTAATCATCCATAAGCCACCATTTAACCCTCAGTCTGAGAGCACCTCACAGACTCGATTCTTCTTACAACATGATGTGAAGCTGTAACGTTAAGTTGCTGTTAAAGTTTTAGCCTCCGCGTACGTTAAACTTCACTAGAAGATCACTAAGGAACAATGCATGGTTAAAAGTCAAAATAACTTGCTTGGAGTCTTCTTTAAGACCCTTGCTCTATAGTTAAAGTTCGAAAAGAGAATCGATATGAAGCGAAAATGCTTACGACATTTTTCCAGGATTTGTTTCAGCATTTTCCTTGAGTTTGCGGTGGTAACGGGACCCCAATGCACTATGGGTGGCTTCTAGGCTTTTTGCGTCCACGGGACCTTCCTCTGACAGTGATTCCAGAGAAGGTAATTCCTTGCTGTATCTGTAAGAAAAAACGACAGAGGTGCAATGACTGTTCATGACTATCGAGTTTGTTAAGGCTCTTACTGTTTGTCCCGATTAGCAACAAGTCAAGAAGTTATCTAACCTAATGAAGTAAAATAATACATCGTATAGCGCTCAAAGGCATCTTATAAAGATCAGTTTAATTGTCAGCAGATCGGAAGAATGTAATTGGCAGCTATTTCAGATCTAAACGGTCAAACGGAAGGATGGAAAACTGAGTGGACTTTAGCGGGAAAGAAGGTAGCCCAAGAGTATTTGGTTAACCCGGACGTGGTTGGGGATCGAACTGGGAACCTCAGGATAGGGAGGGAAAGGTTTTATCACTGAACCCAAATCCCTCCGCTTTTATAACATTTAAGTACCGATCCGAATAAGAACTACGCGGGAAAATGGCAGTGGAACGCAGAAGGTGCTAATTGCGGTATTATTAAACTGTTAATCTGATTGGCTAAATTTTAAAAATGGACAATATAGTATCTTCATAATAAGCTAAATGTATTTCTTTCCAGTTCACTCAATCATTCCTTTCTAGCTGAAACATCTGTTTTTAAATTTAAGAAAAGTCTACATTGAAAATTTAAAAGATCTGCTTCTCTTTTGTTTTGGAGTTCTATGATTGGCTTAATTATTATAGCACAAAAGAACGATGCTTTAAAATAGAGTTTTACTGCTTTTTACTTAAAAACTATGTTGTGTAATGGTCGATGTATTCTCAGTATGAAAATTTAAACATTCCAGTGTGGGAAATGTGAAATGCCGAAGAATAATGGGAGTCTCCCAAGTTCTTACACGGACCATTACTTAATAACTAACCAATCAGCTTTCAAAAAAAGGTTTACATTACTAAACTGACACACTACTCTTCACTTGAACCTGGCGACGACACCAATACATACTGTCAAAACGTCAGCTGACGTTATCAGCCACAGTCTCTTTCAGATACACTCGGGCGAACTAACTGTATAAACAAATAATAGTTCGGGAAGAAAAAAACAAGTGACTCGAGCAGACTATAGCCTCCAAGTTAGAGGAGGAAACGAGTCAATGTAGTTTACCCTAACTCCTTAAAAACACAGGCAGAGAAAAAATGATAACCAGAACTGAACACCATGTAGAAACATTACTAGACCTAATGATGAGACACTAAACAGAATCTCAAAGCTCAAATGTTCAAAGCGAAAGTTTAAAAAAAAGTCCATACCTTTCTGCTTTTTTGGGATCAACTTGGCCATATGCAGTGACCAGCTGGGCCAATGTTTTCATATTACTGGGGTCCTCTCTGAAAATGGACACACCTTGTTAGCAACACTATAACCTAAAATACTGCCTACTGGAAGCTATAGAGAAGTTTTCACACCTCTTCAAAGGTACAGCTTTTTGGCAACACATCAGACATCTGTCTTAACATCAATTTCTGAAATTAAACTAAGAGAAGAAAAACGAGCTACTTTACAAAGCTGGTAAAAAAGGGCGCCTTTGTAGCTACCAGCTACTTGCTTAAATTGTATTTGAATTGGAATGTTCACCTATCTGTAATCACTTTTCTTATTCTAGAATTTAAGTTGGTTTCTTCTGTCACATATTTTTTTATCAAATGAATTCTTTTTATAAAGTCGTCAACATACTTGTGCAATCTTTCGAGGGTTGATATAGCTTCTTCTCCTCTACCGTGACGTAGTTTATACGCAACATTCTCTCTCATCAGTGCCAGCATTTCTGACTGCTTCATGGCTCCCTGGAACATTGAGGAAGCAGACACTTCAGTATTTATGCATGCACACAAGAAAAACGTAATCTATTTTTTTGGCAGCCTACTATAAACTTTCCCTGCTTCTATCTCGAAGTCTGTGCTGGAAATAACAGATTGACATACTGAAGTAGCAATATAAAATCATAACAAAGGTTATTGATCGAAGATCCAAGCCTCAACAGAATTTATGGCAGCTGAAGATTTAAGCTTTCGCTGTTCCTGCATGGGACGGATTGTTAAGAACTGTCCCACGACGTCTCACTGGCAGGTCTTATTATCTGTCAAGTGTAATATCTACATGACAGATCACATTCGACCAAATGAAGTTATCGTAAGATACGAACGAAACGTTGTCGGTTAGTTATTTAAATCTGATTGATTTAAACTATATCCGTACTGAGAAAGCACTGAGGGTGAACCATAACGCCCAGTTAAGTAAAAGCAGCCGACTCTGTCACAATTACTCTGTTACAATTACGTACTCTATGTTGTGGTAGCGATCGGGAATGAAAGTACTACTAGTGTGGAAGCTAACCTTTGACAAAACCAGAAACTATACATTTTGAGAAAAGGAACTCCGCTAACCTTATTCTGTTGAGCATACTCCACAGCATTATCAAGGACCTTTATGGCTGCGTTCACGTCTCCCATGTGCGAGTACAAAACCACGAGAGCAGACACCTGAAACGGAAATGATTTCTTAAAAAGGCTTTAAGCTTCACGTTCCGTTCACTTGTACCTTGCAGCCACAATTTCATATCATAAACTACACACAAAAAAAAATGCGACAATTTAATGCGCATACAACTTCATGTAGGGCGCACACAGGCGAAAGTAATATAGAACACAGGGGTGTTGAGGTGTTTTAAAATAGTCTATACACGCATTTATTTTTATTGATAGGTCGGCGACTTTCCGTCCCAGTTTAAATGACCCTTTCCTTTCCTCAGAAATTACAGCGCTAAAAACCCCCAGGTGGTCATGTTGAATTACGAATGCCAGTAGTTTCAAAATATGCGAGTCCTTTGAGACGCTTTATCTAGTAAATAAGCTTTTACATATTTTTCAGCTAATCTTTTTTAAACGAGTAACTCACTTTTTAACAATTAGGACTTTTTTAAAAAAAATCTGCAACGTTGGAAAACTTTCGAGCCAACATTACCAAACATAGATACATAAACAAAACTAAACTGTAAGTAGGAAAAGTTCAAAGAACACCTTTTTACGGCGCTGCATTAACTATCCAGTCACGACACATTTAACACACTTTTAAAACGCGATACACACATAATATTATACTCACAACTCCCGGGCGATGCTGCAAATCAGTGATAGAAATAAGGGTGGAACAGGCTGTTCGAAATTCTCCTGAATGAATTACAAAGAGATTGGTGTTAGTAAAGATAATAAAATTGCAAAAATTCTAAACAGCCAATAACGACGGCTTTGAAACTCGTTTGAAGAGTTTTCAAAGTATCAGGCTTGCTAGTTTTGAACATTCTTTTAAACTCCAACAACCCCAAGGGAAGTTATTCCAGCTATACGTATTAAAGTTTAGAAGCTATTTTCACGGGCGGTTGCACAACGGCCTTTAGTTTAAAAAAGAGTGGGAAACTTTCCCGCGCTCAAGAGGGTTTATCGTCTAGTGCCTAGAAATGAAAACTATGAAAACAGAACGCTCTCATTCAGTTCCGAATAACAGGAACAGAAAATGAGAGATAAGAAGATATCCGCTAAAACAGCAACTTCAACAGAAACAGTAAATGAATATTCAATGACAATCTGAGCTGGGAGATTTGTGTAAGTGAAAAGCACCCCCTGGGTTCATATTGAAAATCGAGCCAACAACTGTAATGGTAAAATAGGACGAAAAAAACCCCTGAAATTAAAGTTCTGGTTGTTGCTGTTATCAGTTACGACGGTGATTATAGTGGAAAAAGGTCTTCAGGAGCTTTTGAGAGAGTCTTTTGAACAAATCTTAAGTGCCAATTTCATATTCTTACAAGAAAGACAAAATTAATGTGAACTCGGCGAGATCAATTTTTAAATGAGTTAACTAATAAATTAATCAGTTGATGAAGGGTGTATAAAAATATAAAAATCTAATAGTCTTGAAAATAATTTCTAATAAAACGTTTTCTGAAAAACTGCCTGTAAGAGCCTTCAAATGGACACCTTTTTTGTATACATTTGTACAGTTAAAAAAAAGGCGGGAAAAACTTTCCCATGCTCAAGAATGCCTTTCCTATTCACTCAAAAAAGAATTATCTTTACATAGAATGCTCTCGTTCAGTTCCAACTGATTGGAACAGAAAATGAGAGATATTCTGTGTCTTCTTGAACAAATCTCAACTGCCAAGCTTAACTTTTGAACCGGTTTTTGACGCGTTATATATAAAAACACTCATTATAACTGTCTTGAAAACTATTTTCAATAAAATGTTTTCTGAGAAACTGCCTGAAAAGACGATTAAGTTACATTAGTTGTGTGAGCTGTCAAAGGGACACCTTTTTTGTATACATTTAGAGACTTTCACGGTAAAGTGGTACTCACCTTGTGCTAGGCACAGCTGAACAAGCGTGAGTTTGACGTTTGTTGATTTTTCAGGGTGATCTTTGGCATATTTCTTAGGGAAAAGACAAAAAGATAATGATACAAATGAAACAACGATCTAATGATGGGAAGCCACATTAAACAAACATCTGGATCAAGGAAATACTGAAAAAGAAATTGCAAACGTTACCACTCAACCAGAGAGGCAACGACGACGAAAACGGCAGAGAACAGTATTAAATACAATCGCTACGCATTGGAATGCACCGCAGTGGCCATCTGTATCCTGTCGTCTTGAAAATTACAACGTGAAAAGCTCAATTTTGGAGTTTTTACGAGTTGGAAATGACCAAGAGAGTATTTTATTTTTTAATCTTCTCTTACCCTAATTTTGAAGAAACTTCAATCGTTCTCTGTTAACAAAGCGTAACTTGGACAAAGTCAAAGAGAGTGAAAAAGAACCTGACATTCGGGGTTTTGAAGCGGAATTTTGAATCATGAATCATGGCTAAAAAAAGTGAAGGAATCATGAATCACATAATCTTCCTGGCTGTGAATCATGAATCATGGACAAAATATAAATGATTAATGAATCTTTCAAATGAATCATGAAGAAAATCTATAAATGATTCATGAATCATTGGTCAAAAATATCTGGGAATCATGAATTATCATACTGAAAGGATTTCGCTTCCACCCCCGACTGAAATAGTCTAAAATGGCAAACTAGAAAGGAGTTCTTTGTAAACCATTGTCTTCACCATTGTTGCCCAGCTCCTTATTATTGTAAGTGGACAAATAGAAAGTGGGCTATATTTGGGATTTCATATCTTGGTATCGACTATGATTCCATGACAAAACAATGTTCAACAGAGGCTGCAATGATAAGAACAGCAACATAGACAGCTGCAAAACTGACCTCCAAAAGGCTGATGGCTTTGTCCGGGCGTTTCTCTCGCTGTAAGAGTGAAGCTCTCATGAGACAAGGGAAATCACTGTTAGGGTAGTCTGTCTCCAGTTTGGTGATCATTGTATTACAAGCATCCAGCTGAAAAAAACACAGACAGACTAGTTAATACGTGGCTTGCTTTGTAATAATTGTATCAATGTTCAGTGTTAATGTACATACTTGTACAAAATAATACAGTCTGACGGCAGTAAAAAAGGGCCTTGGATAGATGACCTACACAGGTTTTAGTTAGAACTGCTTTAATGCCTAGATGTACAAGAGTTCTTGAAGGAGTTTTAAGGGAACTGTAAGCGTTTGTGGGATTTAAAATTAGCAGTGAAATAGCTTTTCCAGCTGCTAACAATCAACTTAAACTATTTCTAGGATTCATTACAGGCTTTAATTCTTTCTGACCAGTTAGGCCTCTGTAAAAATTTACTGGCTGATTCTTTATAAAGTAGAATTGTTTGTTTTAAAGGAGTGTACAGTCATTTGACTCTAAACTGAGGATCGTTTTTGCAATGTCTCCTCCCTTTATCAGTGCTTTGTTGAACTTGGTAATAATTGTTGAACAATATATAGAAGAGGAAGAATTGCTATTACCTACCTATATATAGTATTAAAATATAGTTCAACAATAATTACAAATTTTAAAAGTTCAGTAAAGCACTGGTGAAGGCAGAAAACTATACCAAAACATGTTGGCGAAAAAACTGTTTAAAGTGGTCACTCAATGTGATAAAAATTTGATGATACAGTAACAATGACAACACTCTAGTACCTGGTTTGAGTAGAGGAGCAACAGGCATCGGTTGAAGGCAAGTGTCTGTTGCTGTGCTTGAGTAAGCTTGTGCTCAAGGCCGTCCACTGATGTAGCTTTCACTTTCTTCTTTGAATCAAACACATCCCGATCCTAGAGGGTTTTTAAAGAGATCCATCAATGTTGACAAACAGGGCCTGAAATTAAATGTTTTTCAAGTAGTACTAGAGGCAACAATTTGGTCCCCTGAGCGCATGTTTTAGTAGCAATATACATGGGCGATAGAAACAAAAAACAATGAGGGGTTGTAATAGTTCACTTCAGCTAGTTCATAACAAAATCTGAAACTCCCATTTAATGGGGGGGGGCACCCCACTTAAAAAATGTTCCGCTGGCCCTGAAATGAGCCTTGGATTCTTGTACTTGAAGTATTAGGAAAACATTATTCTAGACACTATATTTATTAACTATTTTCATAAACTGTCTGGAACTGAATGATTTTAAAGAGAAAGGACATCTTTCACAATATTTCCACTGAAACAATGTTAACACCAGACAGAGTAGAGCTAACAAGCCAGCTGCATCTGAGAGAAATAGTTTAGTGGTAGTACCTTGTTGAGAGCGATAATGTTATTTGATGCCACAGCAGCTACTGCAATGTCACTTGGCCTGCATAACAGTTAAAGAAAAGACACATCAATCTGGGAAAAATTCTTTACCAGTGGAACAGAATAATTATAATTAGATATTTATTAGAAAGTTTAGAAATTTACTCAAGAAATGAAGTTTTTATCTTAGTTATAATATATTATTCTTTCACTAAGAGAAAGAATTTTAAATAAGGATACCTTGATTTAAGGACTTGATTGTACAATTTCATAGCCTCCTCATTCCTCCCTTGTGACTGGTATGAATAGCCTAGCTGCGTTCTGCAACAAAGTGAAGCATCACTAGCACATAACTACAGTTTCACATATTTAACAACTGGTAAACTCTTCTAAATTCATCTGATTTTTTCTCACCAGGGCCAGCAGAGATAATGCTCTACACAAAAAGAATTGAAATGTTCTGCCCAACCCCATCTCTCTTCAATCTTAGTAAAATTATACATATTTATTATTTTACTAATTTCAAATTTCATAATTAGACAATTTTTTTGAGGGAGAGGTAGAACAATTGCTTTCAGATTTCTCTTTCAGAGAGTTCCATCCCAGGGTTGTTCTGTTTTAAGTACAAGCTTAACTGAATGCCAAGTATCATTATGTAGTTATTTTGTAATGATACGAAATAAAATTGAACAAACCTTGTAACTCCAAGCTCTGATTCAATCTCCTCTTCTGTAGCGTCCTAAAATACAAGATTTTAGAGATAGAGACAACGAAAGTTACAGAATACCTGACCTGTAGATAACTGATGGGCTTCTAAGGAATGATTATTTGGATCTCAGAATAAACTTCATTTTTTGAAAACTGGCCAGTGCTATAAGCCACAGCAATAGAGCTTTAAGAAAAAATGCAGTGAAACCATTTCTTTTTAAAATCTACTGTTTCTGGTTCAGTCTCTTCAGAGATAACCAATTGAGCTACAGGCCGAGGCAAGCTGGTAGTTTGGTTGGGATTTAGGCAGAACATTTTATACCACATTTCTAGCAATGAGAACATTTTATACTAACTTGTAGCCAAACTAACTTCAGAACCTAGCAAATAACCTGCACCAGTGGAGAACACGCACCTTCGATTCTCCAATGCGAGGCAAAATTAACAGTTACTACAACAATTAGACGTGATTTCAGAATTGATGTGTTACAGTTGCCTATAGCCGGTCTCTTCACAAAACAAAAATGGAAACTACAAAAATATTAAAAATATTATTAAAATAAATGAGTAAAACAATAGACCAACCGGATCATCCTCTAGGCTTTTCTTGCAAAGCTCTGTTGAGTGAAAAGTGTTATTAAGTGAAACATTTAATAAATTCTTATTGTTTAATTTTGCAATTGGAAAACAAGTTTAATTAGTGTTAAATATCTTACTTCAATTTTACATTTTACTATTGTTGTAATCATTATAATTATGAATAATTTTATAATCTATTTATGACATTTAAATGTTAAATGTGAAGTTAGCAGTGTACAGTACATACAAAGAATAAAATTGTATACAAAAAGGTTGAATTAGTATAATCAAATTTATAATTAAAAAGTGAATTTGCAAAACCTTCCATCACAATGTTGGCCAAACTATAACACAGAAGCTTAAACCCCCTTCAGGTTTAGAATGCAACACACTCTTACAAAGACGCACCTTCCGCAAGTTTCAGTTTTTCCTCTGCTTGTTTGACTTCATTTTGGGCAAGCAGCAGACAAGCAGAGTTGTAGCATAGTTCATAAGTGTCCTCCCGCAGGCCATCGGTGTCCTACAGCATACAGATAAGAGTAAAATGAACTCAGTAGAATAAGTACCACTGAACCCAGTTGACCAAAAGCTGATTTATTTCTAATCTCGGTAATGGAGAAATTCAATTAACAATGTTGTATCTTTATGATGAAAAGTTTGCTTAATGCTTTAATAGAAACATTACTAATTAAAGAACAACTCAAGCAATACAAACAGTTAATCAGCTTTTGAACAAATGGGCCCAGGACTAAAAACAGTAAATTTCAATTGACAATTGCCTGATTGCAGCATGATGGAAGTCATGTCTTACATGTGCACACTAGGGACTCACAGCTAATTAAGTTTCTAGTTTCACCTACCATGTTCATATTGCCCAACTGGCTGGCTGCTGCAATCACTGCTGACAAGTTGGTCTCTCGTTCATCACCATAGTCATCCTGAAAAACATACGCATAACAAAAATGATAATGGATACATAATGAAAAAAAAATTGGAGTATATGTCCTGACAAGTAACATATATACTTTTTTTAAAAAAAAAACAAAAAAATATCCTTTAAAAGTTCATAAAAATTCTACAATTTATTTTATTCTAAAATATTATAAACATTAATTTTATTTTGCAATATTTAGATACAATTTGATAAAACTAATGAATTTATGCTAATTCTTTTGATGAGGTTCTCAATTCTCCCTACATCATCCCTTTTATCTCAGAACCATTCATAAAATTCAGCGTTTCATAAAAAAGTCACTTACACCAAATTAGTTTTTGGCTTTAGGCTCTTCAATTTATCCTAAGCTTGCATATGCAATGCAACTTGAATCTCATTATGGCCTTTTTATTATCTTGTTTATGCTCAAATTTTTAATTACCAATAAGATGAAATAAAAGAATGTTACAGTATGATCCCCAAATGTTAAGGGACAAACTTAAATATTGACAAAAAGGGTATTAAATTTGTTGGGCACCATTTACAAGAAAGGTCTATTGCAAGCACATAATGTTGTAAAGTACCGGTAGTTCAAGGCCTACTATCTAATAGAACAATTTTGTTATATTTTTTTATGCCTAGACTTCAATAAAAGAAGCACTGTGATTGATTGATACTTGGTCTAATGCCCCTGATCAAATTCAAATGTACCCCAACCAGGATACGATTACTTTGTAATTGAAAAGTATAGTGCAAAAACAACGTAAGTGACTTTTGATGAAGTTCTCAATTCTCTCTACATTATCCCTATTATCTCTTGATAACCATTGGGAGAATTTAGTGTTTCATACAAAGTCACTTACATCATTTTTGCACTAGGGTCTTCAATTGTTGCCTGCATGCTGAATACATTTACACATCCAGGAAAGTCTTAATATGTAAAAACTGAAAGCACTTAATGTATAGTCCCTCAGGAAACAAATTAACTTCTTCTCAGGGAAACACCAGGGCTCTCGGAAGAACAAATTAAACTAACTTTTTCTCTTGGGACTAGTATATAATCATGCATAATGTAAGACACTAACTGTTGAGTTCTTGATGAGATCCCTGTATAGCTCAAGGCATCCGTTGTATTCCTCAAGTCTGTAGAGCTATAAGATAGAAATAAAGGGAAAAAGGTATATAAAATTGTATTAAAATTGATTATAAATCTCCTGGATTCTTATTTGGCACAGAGGCAATTTTAAAGTTATACAGACAAACTGTTTATGTTGCTGAATAGAAACACAACACAGTATCATAGTGTTTTTCTCTTCCTGTGTTTTGCTTCTAATTACCAACACAATCAAATGCAACATTTTTTGTAGTTATGTACAGTGTATAGTCAAATCAGCCACCAGATACTTAATAATAACATCTTAATAATTGAGAGTGAGGTCTGCCCGGGAGAATATTTTGCCTGAGTTCTTTCACTGTACAGAACAAACGAAGCGAGGTTTGTACGAAAGACCGACGGCAAAATATTCTCCCGGACAGACAGTCTGAGCAAAACGAGGTTATTAAGATTTTTTATAAATGGCTCATTAGTTTGATTAAAAAGCATTAATTATGTCTTGTAAAAATATTCTCCACAATGTTCATTGAGATTTCAATTTTCACACCGTCGACAAACTTGACGACTTTCTCCATTCGCTGAAAGTTTTCATTCACTGCTTTACCTTTCTGGTTATTATTTTAGAACTTTTTTCGGGTCAATCTTCAATACTTGTAATGTTGACCAGATAATAAAATTCATCGGACATTGTTTTGACTTTTGAAGTCCGTAACTCAAAAAAGTCTGTACAGTAGCTTATTGACCTAAGTTCAGCCAATCAGAATGCTGGAAATTTGATTATTGACCAAGAATCAGAGTTACCATTAATTTTAATAAAAGTTATTAACTACTTTGGTTTACCCTGAAAATGTTTACATGAGCTTAAGGACTGGTTCAACTACAGCTATAACTATTAAATAAATTCAGAGTTCACACAAATTATCAGGCATAAATAAACATATTATTATTTTACAATTTAAGGCTATAACAGTTTCACAACACAAGGTAAACAAGATGTAGACATTGATCAGCAACTACAGTATGCAGGCAGCAATACACATTGATGGTTTCTGTTACAACTGATTCTTATTTGAATCCTATATAGATCTATATAATGAACATTGGAATGAAGAAAATTAGGCTGGATAATGTTGAAGTGAAAGAAAGACAGTATCACTGTCCAAAATATGGGTGAAATGGCCTGATACTGATTAAAATGATTCCACAAGTTTTACATACCAGCTGAACCATCAACTCCTTCTCTCTAGGACCTGGTTCAGGTATTGACTGAAGAATCTCCAAGGACTCCTTAGTTTTGTTAAGCCTGTACAGGCAATAAGCCTTCTCAAATGGCAACTCGATGATACTATAACAAAGAATAAAAAATGGTTGTCAATAAGATACTTTTAAACCTTCAATATAGCTCAATGGCTAGTGTGATCCACTTTGACCACAAACAAAATTTGGCTTGGTGATCCCAGAGTCAAATCCACCATGCCGCTTGTAAATAGCCAACTGATAGATCTGCCTCCAATCGGGTTGGGATCCTTAACTGTAGTCTATTAACTAAGTGTCCCCAATAAGATTGCTATCTATTATATTGACACTTACATAAAATTAAGCTAAGATAAAGTTAGTTAAAGCTTAGAAGCCTTTTCCAAGTTCCTTTGGTCAAGTTATCATATGCAAGTTACCATCAGCTGATATATACAACTGATGATGTACTGTAAACAATATCGTAAAAAATTGTATGTAATGATTGCTCAATGATGATTGATTATATTACTGATGACCTATTATGATAGTTACAAGTTCAGCTCTGAGCTGCAAGACAGCAGCTGTGTTATCGAGATATAAAAGAAATGTTGTACTGTTTTTCAGATTTTTCTTTGAGGGTGCGATCTTTTTTTAAAAAGGGGAAAAATATAAAACCAGCAAAAAAAAATTAAAGTTGCAAATTTTATCTAGATAGTACTTAAAAAAGCTTATTAGGGGTTATTCTTTTCGGTTGGACTTGTTGTTAGATATATGAGTTGTGTTTATGGTGAAGCAATAGATCCGGAAATTTCAAATGTAAATTCAAACTAAACTATAAGTAATTACTAATACCATTTGATAGTCAATAACTGTGTCGTTAGTTTCATTTTAAGTTCATCTAGAACGTCCGTCAAAAAAATAATGGGTAGCATTTTTACCCCTTTCTTGATCCGGAATTTATAACATCGATAGCTTCCCGGAAGCAAGACTGGTGAATCAGGCAAACCACTTTACAATGAACTGCATCTTTGTCGCCTGGACTCTCGGCTAGAACTGAAGGAAATAAATTACAATTAACGCAGATACGTGGAGGTAAAACAAGTACAAATCGTAACTTACTTTTGTTGCATATTTTCTGTGCTTTGCCGTAGTTTCCATCTCTCCCAAGTCTTTCTAACTCAGTGAAAAGTTGAGGAACCGAAGGCGACGTGTTAGCCGCCATCTTGGAAAGAGATTAGTTTGAGCCTACAAAAAAGAAGATTTTGTGGTCTGGGGAGATACGCAACAACTAGAACCCAGGACGTGGACGAGGAGTCAGATCCGTCATGGCGGATGATGGCGACCTGTTTGATTCTTTGCTTTTCCTAGAAGAAAAGTGAGACTTATCTTTGATTTTTTTTATGCTAAAACCAAAAACTTTTCTTATATAAACAAACCTTTTTGTGCAGATCTTTTCAAGATGGGTATAAAGAAGGATTTGAGAAAGGAAAAGCTAAAGGACTCCACGAAGGTTACAGGCTTGGGGTTGAAAAGGGGAGCGAAATTGGCTTGGAGGTACACCTTTTAAATCTCGAGATAAAGCTTCTCTACACTTTTCGTTTACGAGAGCCGACTGATGTTTTAAAACCGTTGTTAATTTTCCGAAATATTGTGTTAAGAAATATATTTGTATGTTGTTATTTGTTGTTGCTATAGAAGTTCAGATTTTCTAACTTAGAACTAGAATCAGCAAACTTGAGATATCACCATGATAATTTAACAACGATGTATTTAATACTAAGACAGTCTGACCCTCTCCTTGACATCAGTGTCTGCTGTATTCGACACCTCTATTAAGCGGCCAACCTCTGTTAAGCAGCCACTTTCCAAAGTACCGAAGGTGTCTGCTTAATAGAGGTTAGACTGTGTAAAAGTTATGAACAGGGCTTGAAATGGATAAAATGGTATTGAGAATGAATTGTTATACAATAGCTTGATGGTAATATCAATAATTGTAGTATGAAAAGACAACCAGACCAAGACAGACAGGTAGATAGGTCAAGGATGGGTGAGTGGGTTGGTAGGTAGGGAGGTAGATAATATTTAAATATAAAGAAACATATAATTATATGGATGGCAGACATACAGATAATTGAACCACAGACAGATGAGTAAATAGACAGACAGATAGATATATACTGCAGAAGATTTAAAACTCAAAATATTTAATGTTTTCAATAGTAAAAATGCCTTTAACTGTCAAATCCACGTTTTATAGTGCTACTTGGCAGAAACCTTTTTAAGTTTAGGCATCTGGTTATTGCAGATTGGTTACTACACAGGATTTGTTGCAGCATGGCAACTACTGTTAAAGAAAAGTGACAACACAAAGCCAAGGTACAAGTTATACCAATTTAGCTAACAGTTACATGTTAAAGGGCCTTGCTAAACTATTGCTGCAAAAAGAGGCACAGAGAAATCCCTGCTTGAAAGGGTATATAGAAGTCCCTGTTGAAAAGGGCACAGAGATGTTCCACTGAAAGGGGCATAGAGAGGACTTATTGTTTCTGCTTAAAGGGGCACAGAGATGTTTCTGCTTAAAGGGGCACAGAGATGTTTCTGCTTAAAGGGGCACAGAGATGTTTCTGCTTAAAGGGGCACAGAG
>JAOBAT010059509.1:0-25985 GCA_026413305.1 Hydrozoanthus tunicans | reverse complement strand
ATAATGAGCTGTGCCCCCCATTTGCCCCCCTTTTTGCCCCCCTTTTTTCCGGCTAATTCCATACATACTATACTACTTAGGTCGGGGTGGAAACGGAGTCTTTTCGTTATGCTAAATTCGTGACTCCCAGATATTTTTCGACCAATGATTTGTGATTCATTTGGTTTTTTTTGTCCATGATTCATGATTTACAGCCTGCGAGATGATGTGATTCATGATTCCTTCACTTTTTTAGCCGCGATTCATGATTCAAGATTTCGCTTCAGCTGTGATTCATGACTCAAGATTCCGCTTCCACCCCCGAAACTAGAGATGAGCACACGTTATTATAAGCACCAAAGAAAACATTATGAAGAAATCAAACACCACTTGTTTTTTCACACTTTCACACTTATTCAATGACGAGACTAGTAACTCTCGAATAAGACAATGGGCAAACAAACAAACATTGGGTTGCAATTGTCCATTCGAGCATGCCTAATCCTAACAAAGGCCTTGCTACAAATAAGGAATGACCTTTGTTTGACAAACAAAGCCAGACAAGTGACAAATTTGTCGAGCGCGAGATTCAAAAACTCTCGGAACCGACAAAAGTGTCAGTTATAACACATGGGGGAGGAGTTTGTGTTTGATTATCGCAGGCAGAACTCTTACACAGGGGGCTCGGCTTAGTGGTTTCTCGTCGGTTTTGTTTAGCACGCGTTGACGTGTAGCTATTCTCCTAAGATTTTTTTTTTTTTTGGTTTTTTTACCCAAATTCTAGATCTGACGCGTAGCCGAAGTTGTCTTTTATATATGAATGAAAATAAAAACATCTTATTTACCCATACAAGTCTTATTGAAGAGGTAGTCAATGAGTTTTAAAACTTGAATACATAGCATAAAACATCTGGGAGTTTATCTTGAGTCAAAGAAGTAACATATTGAACGTTGTCCAGAAAGAAGAGGGACGATTTTCGGACGGTTTAATTAAATAATTCACTTGAGCTGCTACGCGAAAGTTTTCACTTTCATTTACACTGCATTAAAGCTAGAAAGTGAACTCACAGAAAATAACCCGTTACAAAACTAAACCATCATTAATTGCTTGTCAATATCAAATAATAAAAGCTCGCGCCATAGTGAATGTGAAAACTACGGTTAAGAACAGTGAAGGCCAAATGTTTTGAAACACGGCTTGAATAGCTTGTTAAATAAGTTCGTAAAGAGACGGCAATCTATAAAGTAACATGTTTTGGGCTTGTATCACTCGTTTAAGAGTGCCAAATACGCTTGATAAATCAAAAATGCCCATACATTTGTTATAGTTCATACGCCTAGAAGATGGATCTCCGGACCATAACAACAATACATTCTCACATGCAAGTCTTCTTAGTTGTACACAAGCTTCACACCGGCATAAAGCAGTTTTCAAACACTGGTGTCTCTGCTCACATAAACAACATAAAACTGATAAAATAACCTTGGATAACTTACTTTCCCTTACCTTGTAGTTGTACTAGAGCACTGCAATTGTTCCTCTCTACACTTCAAGAGCTGAATTTGATGATTTCAAGCTCATGAATTAAACGCCGCCCGCACACCGACTGTCCTTTATGCAACCGCCTGCATATGTGCTGGCTATTAATACATCACTTTCTTAAAAAAGTATTCGTCTTATTGTTGTCATAAAAATTATCTTCTAACGCCGAGTAGAAACTTCGAAACAGTCACTATGTTTTTTTAAAAATGGCGGCTTTGTGTGCTATTTTAATTTGGTACCGAGTCCTACGCGTTCTTTTCGTTACCAGGGCCACGAAATTTTAAAATGAACAAGCGCGATATTCGTTGCCTCTTACAGCAATAAAATCAGAAAAAAAAATAACCGAGAGCTACGACAGAAAAAAGAAGTCGTGGTAAAATTAGGAGTTCGAGCCGGATGGGGGAAATGGAAGATTGCTCTGGGATCAAAATCTGTTCACTTAAAAAAAAAATTCTTTAATTTTAAAGTTTTCTTGCGTTGGAAATTTAGTCCTTCATTCATCGTTGCCGAAAATAACAACTAAACAACTCGATGAAAACTAAAATTGCACTATGCAATGTTGGCATTACACGGCATTTTTCTCTTGTCACACTATTTCATTTTTTATATTTTAGTAAATCCTGACCGAAATAGTTTTTTTTTAGGAGAATAGTACAAGTGCACGAATGATAGTATTTTATTCTAAAAGCACCCGAACTAGATTGCTAGCTCGAACATTTTTGGTTTATTAGATTCCTTTTTCTTAGGTAGATAGGTTAAATCGGGTTATAGCTTGCGTAGCGGCTGTTTTTTTAGGGGAGAGGCCAAAGTGTCATTCGAGCGGGCCGCGGGAAGAGGGAGGCGAGAATCACTCTTTTCGCCCCTTTCAAGTCTCATGGCGAACCACTCGATTGACACTTTTAATTTACATTTGGTCGTCCCTAAAAACAGCCGCTACGTAGGCTAATCGGGTTACTAACAACTGCTTCCGATAGCGTATCAAAACAGTCAACACACAAAAGGCGGGGTAAAAGACTGTAAAAAGGGTCACTCTTAGTTTTCTAACACATTTTTGGTAATTTGCATTTCTATCATCTTCAAGTGAAACTTGATACTTATGTAGACCTCATCGTGTTCTTCAAGGTGCAAGCCTTCCGAAGTTTCGGGGGCAGAAGCGGAATGTTTTCACTCTAAAAATTACGTTTTTCTCTGCCGTCTTCCGCGCGGTAAATATCCAATTCCCTTCTAATATTTATTTTAATCTTTCTTATTATTTTTAAATTCATTATTGGAATATTCCGCATTCAGTATATTTTTCGGGTAATTAATATTCAATATTCCTTAGTATTCGACCGCGATAAATAATCAATATTCAACATACCGCTTCTCAGTCCCCGACTAAAATAGATCTAGTAATGAGATTTAACACCGCGTGTACGTGAGACGGCCAACGTCAATTTGCCGTCTGACGTATTTCTGTTTTGTTTTCCTGGTTTTAGCTTCACGTTGACGCGAGCTTCAAGCGAAAACACGCGAGCGACTCGAATCAGACTGGAAACTTGTGTCAAGTAAATTCAGTGCAATTAAAATCTTATTCTGAAAGTACATATTAGCAAAAAAAAAATTTTTTAGTTTATATATCACAGTTAACAATTGTTTGATTCTCGTTAGTTAAAACTGCCAATTGGCACTATCTGAACAACTTCTTGTGTTGTTTTTTCAATTTAGGTAAATAAACATTAAGCATAACACATCCCTTTACCTTTTTAACGACTGCTTGAAAAAAATATAAAAATCTCACGTAAATATCTAACGCGAAAACCTATACCTTGAGCGTACGTACGGCAAACGTGAAACGGCAGACGCGGGAAAATCTTGCTGACGTGATCACATTTCACGTTCGCGTATACGCGGTGCTAAATATCCCTAATAATTACACAATCCACTTAAAAAAGAACATTTACTTCTTGGTTAACATTAACAAGTTGAACTGTTACGCCAATTCTTCGTTTTTACCTGATACCGTTACAGCCATGTTGGTGCCTTTGAGCAAAAGAGTTTATTTTTTTCCTTTTGTTTAGGGCCTCAACATGGCCGCTTCGTCCTTTGTCTCTCTAGGGAATACACGAAAACAAAGAACTTGGCTGACACAAGAACAATCGAACGCGTACTTAAGGAAAAAGCCTTCACTGAGACAAGAAATTGTTTCTGTTTTGTTTATTTCTTTAATTTCAGCTTCTTTGGTGTTTTAGTTCAAACTCCGCACAAGAAACTTATTAAGTATATTACTTTTCAAGCAACCAATAATATTTTTTGAAGAAAAAAAGTGCATCACAAAGACCGACTTCCTCTAAGAAATTTGGCTGGGTGTATCTGTAGCATCTGTATCTGTGGGTTTTTTTTAATTCTAGCTTCTTATAATCTTTCGTTGCTCTATACTCAGTATACTAGAGTCTGTAGGCGAATTTCTGCTGACGTCATTGTTTACATACTGCTTCTTTTGCAAACAACTTAAGTCGGAGAAAGAACAAAGATAGACAACTGACTTTAAAATTTGAGAATGCTTATTGGAATTGATTGACGAACTGTCGGTTCTATAAGTTTAGTTTCAAAGAAAAAATCACTATTCGAAAAAAAAATGCAAAACAGCTGGAGGCAAGAACGATAATGAGCCATACGTTATCTGTAAAACTACCAGTTTTTAAAATCACATCATGGAAATATTACTCAGCACATCAATCTCATATCTCATATTTTTAGAGAAAGTATGTTTTTGTTTTTAAAGAAACATTTCATTTCTAGAAGCTGTGTTTTTACGCTGATTTAGAAAGAAGAGTGTGTATGCTAACGAGGAAAAAAATGTAAGAAAAACTTGCCTATAACAATTCAAAGTCGGGAGAAAATAATGAGCAGGCAGATTACATTTTGCGGAGTGAAAATTCCCCGATAAAAATTGAAGAAAACGAATTAATTAAGTGTATTTTAAAAAAAATCGTATGTAATCAATATCAAAAATTCTTTTTCTGTCATCACAAGTCATGCCAATTTTTCCCGTAATCCCATACTGGAGCATCCGATTCATCGTTATTTTGAAAATCCTGCTTTTCTCGTTCATCCTGTTTTGAGCCAATATGAGAGATTTCCCCGGTTTTCATGTCAAACTGTGTGGCCTGGTCTTCTTTATTCCGTTCAATAGCAGGCCCTGTCTGTGTTCCCGTTGGAAACTCGGCACCAGCCTCCTGCTTGTTTGCGGAAGACACGCAATCGTCTCTACCACTAGACCGCGGGCTAGCATAAGCTTTGACAAGGTAATCAAACAACATATCTGCAGCATCGTCCATATCTTCCAGTTCTTCACTTGGTGTATTCTTATTTACAACGTCACGGTCAAGTTTCTTTTCGCTTTTCTGGGTCAACTTGGGTGAGTCGATTTTCTCGTACACATTTTGCTCTGTTTCACTTTCAACAGAAAAAGCTTTTGGAGTGGGACGTCGCTTAAGGTTTGGTCTTAAATTCATTTTTACTCGTTCGTTCTTGGGCTTACCTTTTTCGTTAAGATCAAATCTTACAACACGAGATGGCTTTACACCAGCTTCATGAATATCAGCTGTTTGACTCGTTTCTGGAGTACTAAGGCTTACACGTCTGGCGTCTTTGTTTTCCTCGCTCATTTTTTCAAAGTCTTCAACACGGTTTTGCGCTGGTCTTGCCTTACTGCGGTTTCTCTGTTTATCGAGAACTCCTTCACTTGTTCGTCTTGTATAAATTGGAGTCGCAACCCGCGGCTTCAGCGCCTTGCTTTGTCCTTCAGTAGAACCACCGGTGTTTGAAAGCGGGGCTTCTCTCTGGATTTTCTGTTTATGCAGTAATTAACAGAAAAGAAAAACCATCAACATAACAAGAGCACAATCTAACTAGTACTAGGTCCAAACTATATCGAGAGCTTAAAACCAAAGGAATAATAAAAAACATTATCTTTTATTACATAGCAATAACCCGGAGTTATGGAGAAAACTTTTCAACTGGGGCAGTCAAGTGTCTAACTATGAGAAAACAAAAGATAGCGAATGGTCCGCTAGTTCTCGAAAACTCGTCTTCTTTTTGTCATGCCTCGAGGATCTTATACATTTTTAATTTTCTTCGTCTAGCAGTCTAAAGTTCGAGAATATAACTCTTGTTTCCTTGAAATTTGTAAAGTGTCTCGGCCGTCAGCATTTTTAGTCTTGATTGGGATTTTTTGTATCGTAACGTCTCGGGCACGGACAGTCTCGGAATTCAGTATCATTCGCTACCCCTTAAATACTTTTTCCAGTTAATAATCAAATATCACCTTTCAGCTCATAGAAAGCAACTTTTAAAAATTAAAATATAATGGTTTGAGTTTTTCGTCAACTGGTTTATGCTCTACTCTTATGTTAGTTAATTGCCAGTAGGTCATTATAGAACTATTTACAGTTAAAACCTGGTTCTAAAAACCTCAGCAATGGATAGTCGGCCTGATTCTAAAAATTTTAATGACAAGTGTTGTTTGTAATATAAGTTTATTGGGTTTAGACGAAAACAGGCACCCAACTAAAGGAGTGGAAAAATGGAAAAACAACAAGATGAACAACGTCATGAAAAAACACAGCATTTGAATTTTGAATGACTTAAAAAAACTGGACGTGCTTTTAGATTAGGCCACCATGAGTATATGCATGATTACTTCATCAGGAAAAAGATGGTTAAGAGTTCATTTAATACCTTTGATTCGTTTTCGACCTCTAACGAGCTGGGGCGATATTTTCCATTTGTTAGCCTATAGAATAAGTTAGTAGCACCTGTTAGCGTAGAAAAACAAAATATTTGCCACCCACAAGTCACACCCCTCACAAACTCTCGAAAGTGAAACTCAACGAGTGAAAAATATCTGCATGTTTCGATTAGTGTGATCATTTCAGAAACGTCAACTCTGACGTGCTGCAATGACCAAAGGCAAGTGTAAGAGAAATCGAGAAAGATAAAACCCAACAGCCCCCGAGCGGGAATCGAACCCACGACACCCCTATCACATAGCAGGTGCTCTAACCGCTGAACTACCGAGGCAACTACAGTTGCAGAGAGAGAACGAACCAACCCAAGACAAGCCGGGCAATCCCAATCCCAGTCCGGCCCCCAACACGCCTGTCTACACTCCTCTCGCAAACGTGTATTACTCTTTGGCGTCGGTTCGCTGAACACCAAACCTTAACTGAAAAAAAAAGTTATATTAAGTCTAATTATTTAATGTTTTTAAACGTGCTTAAAAGCACGTTTCTCATTAAAACTACTAAGTTCGCACGTTACCCTTAGCATCCCATTAGTTGCCTGAATTGGTGGAGTGATGGCGCGTGCCGAAAGCATCTATTTGATTCCTCCTCATAGTTAATCGGCGACGCAGTGGCCGAGCAGTTAGCGTGTTCGACTCAGTCGTAATCCTAGGGTCGTGAAATCGAGCCCCAGTCAGACTACTGGTTTTGTCCTTGAACAAGACACATTACCTGACTTTGTTCTAGTCAACTCAGTTGTATAAGTGAGTAATCAGTTCTGCTGGGAGCTAACCAGTCAAAGACTCTCTTCCGCTTAAAACTACAGAAACCGGAGACAAGCGCAGGCCCTATGAGCCACTTAAGCTCCTGAAAGGATTTAGCTTAGCTTAGCCTCTTAGTTAGTTATCAAGCCCTATTGAGAAACATAGTACTTATTATCAAGGTAGTTACATGGTTTGGCTGTTGTGAAAGACGGTTGCGTTCGACTCCACCCTTGCAACGTTGAACGTACTTCTATAAAACACAAAATCTCGAATTAGAACAAAACCATACAATAGTACATGCTACTTCACCGATTTACGACAACTGCATGATATTAAAAAGCACCAATTTCGTTAAAGGAAATCTGAACGCTCAAAAAATTTTCTTTATTATCTTACATAAAAAAAGAATTCCAAAAATGTGTTTTTCATTACGCTTCGTCTATCGAGGATTTTTCCAAGTTAAGAAAGGAATTAATCAGTCGCTGATAGACAAGCCATGTATCCGCGAGTGCTATTTAAGACCGCTTCAAATCCTTGACGTCAAAACGTGAATGAAATGCAGGCGTTTTGTTTAGTTGACAAAACGTTTCAAGAGCGCATGCACATTCAAGTCTTTTAATTCTCAACAACTTTCCTTTTAGCTGACCCACCACATTCTGTAGAACCCGGTATCACGTGACACTTGTGCGGTCCAAGGTGACTGAAGAAGGCCGTGTGTTCCGGCCGAAAAGTTGATTTACTTCTATAGCTTTTCAGTAAGTGATTTAGTTTCATTATGTATTCGGAACCAACGTTACACATACAATGAGTTTAAGGAGTCACGTGACAGAGGATCTACAAAGGAGCTACAACACTCAGAAAGCTGAAACACCCTCCTGTTCCTTTAGGTGCAGAACTAGGTAAACCATTAAAGTAAGTAAAAATATACCAACCTTTTCGCTTGCGTTCGATACAATGGTTTACTGCAATAAAAATTATAAACAAGGTTTACTTACCGCCACGACAGCGCGTGCGTAAAACTAATCCTCTCAACTTGCACGGTAGAACAATCATCGTTTTTCCTTTGGAGTATAAGTGGGTAAAGCCTCACTTGTTTCTTTCTCAATGAAAATCATTTTCTGCTATCAACGCATTTTGTAACAGCCCTACCCTGCCTGCTCTCTAATGTGGGTCCTTTTTTATCTTTCAAACTTCCCTCCGCCCTCCGAATAATTGAAATTGAATGAGCTTCCCAAGGGCCCACCAGAACTTATGTTGTCGGTATATTCTTCGTGAGATTAGGCCTTCATATGAAATAAACTCCAAAGTATATTTTAAATATTACCTTTTAGTTCAATATGTCATTTCAATACTTATAGAATTCTACTGCTTCTGTTTAGAAAAAAAAAAACCGCTACAATGTTGAGAGACTTGAGAAAATTAACTAAATTATTTCCAGTAGGTTTGCTTTTTTCTGCACCAAACCTGAAGATATCTCAATCTAGAGTTAAGAAAACATCGTATCCAGAATGCCTTGAGGAAGCAAACTGTTTTCTAGGAGCAGTACAAAAAATGTTTATCACTTAGGCGCACTCTGTTCTTGTCTTCTCGACCACATATATGTACCGTACACACCGGCTCTCATTGGTTATCTAGAGGCTACAATATTAATTTTCCGTCCACGTGTTATGAGACGTACCTTCGATTCCTTACGCAAGCGACAATGATACTGGTTATTCCAGCAACTCCGATGAAGGCTGCGAGGAACATCATCGCCCCAACTGCAGCACTGATCTTTGTTCTGGGCCTTGTCCTTGATGCTGCTCTTGGGATAACGATATTCCAGTCCCGGTAGACGTCGCCTATGATGCCTTCTTTGGTCTCAAGTATTCTGTTGGGTTATCCGATCGCTTATCAGTAAAATTTGCCAAAATATTTAGGTAACAACCTCCTACACGTTTTTTGTACCGAGGCTGAAAGTACGTCCGGAGTAAAAAAAATGGCCGAAGTGGAGCCGAAGGTACGTGGAAAAAGTATAAAAATGTTTTTCTGCCTAGGCCCATGGTAGGTTCAGCGTAAGGGGTTTGTGCTAACTATAGCTATAGAAACTCATAAAGTTGTAGCTAAAGCATGCGCAAGCAAAGTTGAACAATAGTGCTTAAATGAAAACACGCGGTTCGTAATTTAGCCACAACATCATACTACTATGACTATTGTTATGCAATGATGGTAGTTTTGGTTAAAGGCGCTATAAGGCACAAACAAATTTTTTTTTTTTTTTATTGACTTCGGCTCTTAGCAAGTTCCAATAAACACCCAGCAGAGTCTCATTGAAGCGCCCCCTCCACAAGATCAGAATTGAAATGGGAAACTTTAAGAACATCCATGGTGAAATGTTGGCATTGTTTTAGAACATGGAAAGATTAGCATTTTAGGAAACGCAAGAACAACTGAGCGTCAATTATATCTTCAGAAATATCTTACAAGTTACCTTTTTGGCTTATAAGTTTAGATACTCTAGCTTCTTTCTTCTATATATTCTTTCTTATACTCATACCTCATTACATCTCTGTAATTTATCACAGTAAAGGAAGTTGTATTGATGGCATGGAAAGTGACAGCAGACCTATTAATAAAACAAGTGTGTTGGGTGAGACATGGCTGAGACAGAATACCAGTTAAACTACCTAAACGACTCTAAACAGCCTAGCTGTTTGTTTCAGCAAGCTGAGACAAGCGATTTATCCGGAAAAAATTATGCTGCACAATACTTAATCAAGCTTAAAGTCCCTATCAAGCTTATTTTTTTAATTTCCAGATGAAAAGTAAAACCCTAATACTAATTTCAGAAAATAAAACCTTTTCTCGCCGTTCTTGTTACATTTTTAGACTTGAAGCGTGCAATGATGACGTAGCAAGAGGCATATGACGTAGCACGAGGCATGAAGCAGAGACAGTCTTTTTTATCTCAAAAAATTCAATTCTCGCTACAATAGTCACATTGTTATAACTTTAATCAATAATTTATTCCCTTGAAATTGTTTGAAATAAAAATTCTATGAAATTTTTTAACAGAAATGAAATTTTTCAAACAAAAACCACATACTCACTGTTTCTACGTCACAGGTTACCAGCCCCCGGCCTGCTCGGTCAAAATTTACATTCCAATATTTTTTTGATTAAAAGCATACTTAGACATGAAAATTTTCTTTGGTTATTCGAATTTTGAGTTTACGGATGACAACAGTTTTAATCCAAAAAGTAAAAAATTAAGCTTGATAGGGACTTTGAGGCGAAATTACATAACAGAAAATTTGAATTCTGTGGAGACATATTCAAAGGGGAACAAAGTTTAATCTGGTTGTTTTTTTATTTAGCACCATAAGAAGCTGTCTGGATTCGAGACTTTGCAGAAAAAATGCATTCTACTTACGGCAAGAAACTAATAATTAATACGAGGCATAGCTTTTTTAACCACTTTAAGCACAGAACTCTTGCGATTTAGATCTTTAGCGGTCAACAGCAGTTGTTTTTATGGTTGTGGGAAAACGTTAAAAAATGACATCCCGGTACTGATTCTGTGCATTGTTTCTATCCTCGAACGGTTGGCATAAACAAAACTAATACCAAATTTCTAAAAAGAGTCAACAGAGCAGAGAGGATAAGATGGCTCCGACCCGAAAAGCCCCTTTCCAAAGTAAACTTAGTATGAAGTTTGATTTTTGCCGTACCTCTCAGCTAGGTACCGTTAATTATTTAGAAAAAATAGTTGATTCTCCGACAAAGCTCTTTAACTGCCATACTTGTAGTGACAAAAAAATATGCTCAACTTTATCCCCAGCGTGCAGAGATTTGATTGAAAAAAACGCTAGTTTTCAAAAATTTTGTGAGTAGCATGTCTCTAGAGCCCACGCCCTAGACGCTCGTCTCATCACTTTTCCACGAGGGCCGCCTCGTTTAACAACTTCGCTCCGCTGATCCATTTAAAACACCAAGGTATGTCAGGATTAAGTTGCAACTTCGAAAAGTATTAAAACGAATCAAGGCCAATCTAGCAACAGCACATCCATTTAGTTTCATTTTAATACAACGACCAATTCCAAAACATTAGTTAATACGTGACTTTCTGGCTGAACATAGGTACCGATTTCAGTTGATTGAACTTTACCTGATGCTAACCTAATGCTTTTTCATAATAGAAAAAAAAATAAGAAGAAGATTGCTTTACTCACAATGTTGAAGATGTTGATTGAATATCTTTTATAAAAATTTCAGCTCCTGTAATATTCTTCAAAATCCTTGAAAAGCAACAACCAAAATAAAGATCGTCAACATTTCTAGTTGTAGTCAAGGGAACAAGATTGGAAAAACATTTAGTGAAAGACAAAAACACTTGTGCTGATCTTCGCTTGTTTTCGTGCAATATTGGAGTTTTCCTATAATTTCAAACATTCATATTTTACTTACGCTCTAAGTTCTTTTTTCTTTTCCTGCAGGTATTGCGAGGGCAGTTCTAAAGTTGCCACAACTTGGTCATCTTTCTTTAAGTGCAGAATCTGTTACATAGTAAAACGAAGTACTGTTATACAACCCGTATTAACTGTTATATAACCCTGTGTTAACTGTTATATAACCCTGTGTTAACTAAGAAGTCTAAAACACTTCGGAAACATATTACGTTTGCAATGACGTTGTAATACCATCTTCGTATATATAAACGCAATTTAAGCAATTTCGAAAGAGATTAGCCTGAAAAAAATTCAGAGTTCATCGGCCGGATTCGAACCCGTGACCTCTGCGACACCGTTGCAGTGCTCTACTCGGCAACTGGGCTAGAAGTTGTACAATAATTTATATTATGATTACATAGTACAAATTCTACATAAAATCACAATACTTATAATACGTTTGAAAACATAAGGTTTCGAGTTTAAAATTAACTCACGTAAACAGCTGCGTTCTCCAAAGCTTGGTTAAAAGGCGTGTTTCCACCATTGTCTTTGGCAGTCATGTGGAACACATACTTGTCAAGTACTGAGTCAAGTTGCACGGAGGACCATTTGACCTCTCCCGTGATAGGGTTAACACTAAACGATGATGTTTTTGTCTGATTTACAGCAAAGTATCGAATAATACTTCCATTTCCAGAGTCTTTATCGAAAGCCTGAAAACGAAAGTGTTAATAAAAATAATCAGTATTCATGCAAGTGAGGCATCTCAATTTATAAAAAAAATCACTTGTTAAGAGTCAGTATGTGTATAAGATACATGTAAACCTTGTCCCTGGTTATCAGAAATGAATCATTCTAAACTAATGTGCAATGAAATGGAACAGACTGATATTAGCTGAATTGCTGATAGTTTTTGTGCAGCGATTTGCTTTCCGTTCTTGGAAGAGGTTTTTTTGAAAATATGTCATGTTCTAAGCTTTTAACTTGGTAATGTAGACGTCCTTAAAAAGCTTAAACTGCGAAAAGAAACAAATCGCTTACCTCTATTGAAACAACAGTCTCGTTTGGTACGCGTTCGTAGAAACCTGAAATTGTAGTAATTTTAAACTATTTTGTAAAAAGTTGAGGAAAAAAGAGCACGAATCTCATTTCATGGTAAGGTGATGTTATCATCAACCAATTTGTTTAGGTGATCGAAACTTTTCACTTGAAGCAATTAATTACAGGTATGAAATAGAAGTAAATTTCTTATCCGAGGCTGCTTGTTAGAAATTTTCTAAATTATCTTTCAACGTACATTAACTGGGCAAAAGTACATTAAAAAGAAAACTAGGTGCTTTATATTATTTTGTGAGAGGTATATGAAAAAAATCAGACTTAAGGACTGGTGTAAACGCTACTTAATAGACTTACCTCCAATGAAGAATGGTTGTGCGAAGATTGGTGGGTTGTCATTGATGTCTTGCACCAGAATGGAAACACTGACTTCATCAAAGTGAAGACCTTGTATAAAACAGGAAGAGGCATATCTTGGATTGATTCGGTCAACAAATCAGTAACATATAAATTGACCTATACATAGTGACACCTAATTGTTTGAGGCATGATCGTGTTGCAAAACCCCTATTATGCGACATTTTTAAAGCAATTTTCATGTCTTTGTGAAAAGCAGGTTTTGAAAACACACAGCGCATAATTTATATTAGTTTTTTTAAATATCTTCTACAGTCAAATTTGAAGGTATAGAAACCAAAATATTACTCGTCATCTAGACAGCTCGTAAGCTGTACCAACTCTTGGCTTGGTATTCAAAAGTAAAAGATCAGAAATATCTAGCAACGTACTCCTACTTTCATAATCAACGTCTTTTAAGCCGGTTCTGTAATTTTTACTCTGATGAGTCAAAACTAACAAAAAAAAACACTTCTTCTTTATAGCGGACAATTCTCTGGTTTTTTTTGTGCTTTTTTTGTTTTTGTTTTTTTTTGTTTTTGCCTTTTAATAAATTGATCATGGGCTCAGTTATTATTGCAGTTGTGTATATTAAATGCTATAACTTCTAATTTCTATTAATATCTTACAACTTTTATTTGACCATTCATTTTCAAAATGGTTATCAGACTCGTTTAGCGAAAGCTATTTCTGATATCCAGCGCTACATCTGATTTTAAAAAACAATTGTCTCTTTTTATATGTGTAGTTGTAATTAGTACAAAAAAATAAAGTTGTTGCTGTTGTTGTTGGACAGTTTTAAATCAGCATAAATAAATTCCAAAATCAAAGTTAATTTTCTATTTCTTTAATTCCAACCTTGGATGTTCCTTCGCTTCCGTTTTCCGATAGTGACAGAATTCCCATCGTAAGCTCTGACCTCTAGCTGAAACTCTGTCGCAACGGTTTGTCTTAAGGTGTGGTTGAGATAGATGGTCCCATCGTCTCTGTTTATCCTAAAAAAGCCTAAAACGGCAATATAAGGTTTTAGACCTCGTCCACAAGAATTTGTAGGCTGAAACTGCGTGAAAATAAGTTTTCGCCCACGCGAAATCGGGCGATCATTTTTGGTTCAGATTCACTCATCTACTCAAATACGCTAAAACTATTTGAATTAGTAAACTACAAGCCAGAGGATATGCGCAAGTCAAGTTAATAACTAAGCCATAATACCAAAACAATGTTAAGTAAGGATCCATACTTCAGCGGGGATTCAATAAGGTCCGGTTTTGAGTAGATGGAGGTCAATCGCATAAAATGTATCGGGTTTAAAAGGTACCCGGATTAGTGTGGTCCTCCGCCCTTAACCAAGGCGGTCTTACAAAAATTTCTGACCAATAAAACAAAAATAAACCAAAGATACCAATTATCCGCCGAAGGCGAAGTGAATATCTTGTGATTATTCATTTTTCAGGTATTCACTAAACCTTAACAAGTCTTTAGTTTCTGGATACATGACTGCAGTATAATTCCAAACCTAATCACCTTGTTCGTTGCCTTTTGATATGTCATAAACAACGTTTGAGTTCGCTCCCAGGTCGGAGTCCAAGGCCGTGATTTTTCCAATTACATCATTAACTTCGGCGCTTTCACTTGGTTTAAATCTGAAAATGGAAGTAACTCCCTCAAAAAATGTAAAATCACAAAAATAATGGGGTTAATAACGTACGCTATCGTAAGAGACAATGTACTTTGCGCTTTAAGTTTATCCCAATACTTTTTGTCGTTGCTGCGGTGTGTCGGTATTAATTTTCGACTACAAAGCGAAGGTAAAAATCATCACCATCATTATCTCATCATAGTCTGTCTTGTCTTTCATATTAACCATGCAAATGGCTTTCTAGAAGGCTTGCTGGCCCCACATGAATACTTGTTTAGTTGTAGAGATGTCGCTGAGCGTCTAAAACTGCACGAAAACTCCCACAGGATAATCTACCCAAACTCTCCGCCAGGTCTTCCAATTCTTTGTCCTTGTTGGTTAGATGGTTCTGTGTCACGGCGTTGAACATTCTAAACACCAAGTTCTCATTTCCTGACTTGTCGGAGATTCCATATTTGTTAAAAACACCCCGGTGTTCAGCTCACAACGGATACTTCATGTCTATCTTTTTCTCAAGCTCGACCACCTCAAAAGCCATACCGTTGGGCGTGTAATCAAAGGTTCAAGAGAAGGTAAGCAACATGGAGTTAAAGCAAAGCATAGCTTTTCATTGGGGCTCAAAAATTCAAACTCGAGTTGCATTCCTCTGATTTAAACACAAGGGCTACTACAATACTAACTGATACAAAAAACAGAGGTTAAGGATGTGAAATAGATCTAATTCGATATAATCAGTTAATTGTTCAACTTACGTGTAATGTCTTAAATGAAAGCGTGGAAAGTTATCGTTCACATCTTCTACATCGATATACACACGTGCAGTGGTACGCAAAGAGTTGGGTCCAGTTATATCCCTGGCCTGCACCAGTACCTGCAATTAAAACACAAAGTTAGGTTTATGACAGTTAGTTGTTGCCGTCAGCAAAAGCAAAACTCTTCATCACCTCTGCTTGTTTTCGACGTTCTTAAGTGCCTCAATAAATGGTTTTTATGCTTAATACCTTTGTTAGGACGATACTGGAGTTTTTTTCATTATTTTTAAAATCAAACCAGACATGGTAAGTCCAAAAGATGGTCTTTTTAAATTTAATTTATGGCTTGTCAGGCATCATAACGACGGGTAAAACTTGTTAGTAATCCCCATGAATTTGTATGTCTTGTCATTCAGGTACCCATGAATTTTGTGTGTCTTGTCGGTCAGGTACCCATGAATTTTGTGTGTCTTGTCGGGTCAGGTACTTGGATTGCCAGACTTTTTGGCCACTCGTTATAGGTAAAACATTGGTAGTGGTACCTAATGAGATTTTCCAGCTATTAGCCACGGGTTATGTGCAAACCGTATACTCCTGTACAAGCTCAAATTCACAGGGGACTTGCAAGAGCCAATCCCACAATCACAACGCTTAACCAAAATTAATCAGGATGTAAAAAAGGACTCACTGTAAAGTTTTGGTGCTTTTCACGATCTAGTTCCAGGCGGGTTGTAATCGTACCATATTCTGGGTCGATAACAAAAGACTCTGAATTCGCACTACTCTGCTCATAAAGGATGGAGAAAATGAACTTGGCGTTCAGTCCCTACAAGATAAAAAATAATTGCTCGCAATCTTATGATAGTTACTAATGAATACATGCATTTTTAGTATTTGACACAATTCGCATGACTGCGACAGATGCATCAAGTGCTGCACAAAAAGCAAATATCGTGACGTGATACCCATATTTTCAGGCCATTATACTCTTAGAATATGTATGAATAGCACAGAATATACCATGGCCACGTGAGTATAAACTGCCTATCATCGTCATTTTTCAGTCCGAGTAAAGAAGAATCATGAACCGTGATACTTAGCAATACATATATGTTATACCAGGATGCACTGACAAGTTATTCTAGGACATCAGTTTTTACCTGATCCTTATCGGCGGCGTTAACTTGTATGACAGTTGTGCCGATTGGTGCTGCCTCACTAACTCGTGTGTGGTATGAACTCCGGTTGAACAACGGCTTCTCGTCGTTAACATCAACAACATCAACTACCACGGTGGCGTTGCTTAAAAGACTTGGCTTGGCTTTGATGTTCTCGGCTACCACTGTAAACGTGTGTGCTGATTGCTTTTCTCTATCCTATATATGGAACAGGAAATCAGAGTCATCTCTAAGGTTATAATTTTTGTCCCTCTTGGTTAAAGGAACCGTCAAGCAAAAGAAACGAAAGGAAACCATGCAGAAAGAAAGGAACGTTTTCGCCGCTTGACGTTTTGTACAGATGCTTGCGTTTCACGCTTCGTAAGTCCTTTGTCTGAGCAACTGCATTAAATCCATTTCTGCAACTAACAGGAATCACCTACGTTACGCGTTATAATATAATAAAGTGTTTGTATAGTTTGCTATTATTATCATTATTATTATTATTATTATTATCAATTATTATAACTAAACAACTAGCTTCGTATGACTCATTTGGGAAGAGCTTCGGTATTAACTACAGTTGGCTGACAGAGTTACCAATATCAACACGCATTAGCAGTCTTCCCCAACTTCATAGCACAGAGTCAACATTACAGTAGCGCTTATAGTGACGAATGATTTTATATGTACTATCAATAAATATCAGGTCTTTCCACGAATTGTAACACCTAAAACAAACACACACCCCAGAATTCTCAATACCACTGGATAGCAAGACAAACAGAGAGATAAATCTATAAATATAGATAGAAATACTGTAAATATTGTGTCACGTACTAGTGTTCCCTTTAAGAATACTTGTCCTGTTGAAACATTTACAGCAAACTTCGAGTCCTTTTCTGTATCAATAGAGAAAAAACAATTTTATCTTCATCATTTCTTCGTACACTGATAACTCTTTTTGTTATATCGTAGAAACTTTAAAGTACAAATAAAGAGGAAAAAATATAAGATCATTGGATCGACCTTCCAAAATAAGGAATAGCGGTGAAAATAGTTTGTCAAAATCTTTCATGGTTCTTGAGGTATTAACACTTTAAGTTATCAAATGATATGAATCTGCATTTTTTCTTTCGTTGAGCCAAACTTGGACTGATTATCTATCTACCTCTATCAGATAGATTATCAGCTTAACATTGGCTTAAATAAAGTTTTAAAAATGCAATTTTGTCGGAATTACTCGTGACGTCATCAGTTGAAAAACCTCAAAAGCCTTGAATAATTTTTTCACAGCTATTACTCATTAAGCATAGTCTATCCACTGAAGTAATGATTTTTTACTTTATATGTATTTAAAAGGATGCAATCATTTTTCATAAATGCCGAGATTGAAAACTGCAAAAATTTTAAGTGTAGATATCAGATGAAAAAAATCTTGCTTACTTTGTGTTGTTGTTGACGTTAGGAAGACGATGGTACAGTAATTTTGTTCAATCACAGCACGTAATCTTAATTTTATCTCGCTTATTTCTAAACTAGATACTAGGACAGAGTAACGTCATTCTAGGAACTTTTAAAGTTCCTCATTTATTGAGCCATTTGTTGTTTTGCAAAACACTGTTCCCCCTCAAAGAAAACCACGCTTACTCTCTTTGACCCCGAGACTGTCGTGATCATAAAGGAGTTTAGAACCACGATTACTCTTAAAGTTTCGGGAATTTCGAACTTTGAAGCCCCTAAAACAGAAAACGGGGGACTAGAACAGCAAAATACAGTTAACTATCACCTTCCCCTGCATCAACAACGAAACTGAATAGTCCAATTTTTTTATGTAAATGATATATGCACACTTTGAGGGCACACTAAAAAGTTATATATAATATAAAAATACATATAATATATAAATGAAAGTTAGGAAAAATTGCACTTTCAACCTGTTTTATTTTCATTCAAGAAAACTTTAAAAACTCTTTAAGGTTTAAACAGCTAAGAAACTAAATCAGCGGTTAGGTTCTGCTGTGACCCAGTCTCTCCTCAATTAGACAAGTGTGTAGTAGTAGTATAATACCCTCACTTTTACAAGCAAAAAATCTCTATGTATAGGTATAGTCTATATACAGGTTGAAACTATATAAACTTATAAATGTCTTTGTTTCTTAAAATTATAAAAACAGTTGTGGTATGATTGACAAAAGTAACTGCCACCTAGCCCACGACTTTCTTCCAGTTTTTTGAGAAAGGGCTGGAGCAGGAGAACTATCAATTTATGTTCTAACCTTGAACAGAAAAAAGAAATTCAGCATTCCGTCCATCATCAGGATCACTCGCACTAAGCTGTCCGACTTCAGTGCCAATCTCTGCATTCTCCGCAACTTCAAACCGGAATATGGCCTTAAAAGCAATCAACTGGTTTTAGTTTCTAATTCGTGTTTTAACATACTCGAAGTAAACTTTCTGGTAATAGAACCTCGTGTTTAAAGTTCATAACTGAGACTCTGTTTTGCTTGTATCAGGTACTGAATCAAAACGAAGTAAGAGAACCCGTCTCCTCGGTAGATTGAGTCTTGGACGTACTCTTGTTAGGCAGTTGAACGATCATGATAATGATGTGTTATCAAAGCGCAACCGAAAACAGACCAAATTAACCCTTTTAATCCTACTGCGTTTATCAAAAATCGTATCAGTACAACATAAAGTGATCGATTATTAGTTTTGAGAACATGAAATTTTATCAAATCCACGGCAAACGTTCTAAGACGTATTATCAGCTTCTCCCAAATTATTCAGAAATGTAATGGAAAAAGGTTATATAAAACACTGACCTGCGTGAACTGAGGAGGATTATCGTTGATATCAATTACGTCAACAGAAACAACGCCATAATCCGAATGTGAGTGAGAACTTGTGTCACGGACCACCAGTATCAGCTGCAGATGTGTAACAAAGAGTCAAATCTGGCGGTTTATTCTCCTTTTGTTGTACGTCAACTAAGGGCTCGTAAACGTCTTTTTCTTCTTTTCTCGGACGAGAAACATCGAACAAAAACAAAAAGAAAAAGACGTTAATGAACCCTTGATGTCAACATAATAACATCAACAAGTGTTACGATCGTAATGGTTGCTGGAAGTTTTGGAAAACTTCGTAAAAATCCTAAGCGTTTTCAAACAAGGACACCATCCGAACAGCAAAGCTGTGTTAAATAGCCAAATATATTTTAAAATCAGTGGATTGAGCTATATATTATAATCTGTGATGTCTTTTATTCAGTTAATTGCAGTTGCAATTATAATCAATTCTTATTCCTTTACTTCAAAACTTTTAGACTATAAGCTGCTAAACCGTTGTACCGTGTATGTTGATTTGGTTTCTCGGTTAAGGGCTTTTGTTGTTCTTATTACACCGTTTAAGAAACCAACTGCAAACTTTCCATCTGCACCACTCAGTAAAGCGTATTGCAGCTCCTCTTTGTCAGAACCGGTGGTATTGAGAGTTGCTATCACTGTGCCAACGGGGACGCTCTTAAAAGAAAAACATCATAAGCCATTTTATTTAAACTTGTAAAGATCTGTGTTTAGCAAATCGAATGTTTGTGTTAGTTCATACAACAAAAGACAATTGCAGAAAACACTGAACAGTTTCAGCACACAGTTGTTCAAAGGCCTACTAGCACTAACCCAGGGTTAATTCCCTAACCTAATCCTTGTTTCAAGCCTTAAAGAGACTAATTTGAGCTGCAATTTGGAATGGACAAGTTCTGCCGTGGAAAAGCTAAACAGTATTTTGTAAGAACAGTAACTTTTCCTTAGAGAAGAAATTACTGCTTGAATTTTGGTTTAACCGAGGGTTTAATACAACCTGCCTTCGAAAAGCCCAGCCCTGGTGATGCCAAGGAATCTAGCAAACAGAAATACCTAATTCGTTAAAACAAAATCTGATATAAGCTTCTCTTAGAATCAAGGATCTTGGAAATATAGTACATAACCTATCGTTAGGGCGTGTCGTACCAAACAAAAACGCTACCATGATCATGTACAACACAGCAACAGATGCCAAGGAGTCTAGCTAACTGAAATACCTAAGTTCGTTAAAACAAAACCTGACAAACGCTTCTTTTAGAATCAGAGATCTTGGAAATATAGTACATAACCTATCATTAGGGCGTGTCGCACCAAACAAAAACGCTATCATGAACAACACAGCAACATATCATAAAATAACACAGTAAAGCGTACACAACCATAACACACAGCAACGTCCCACATTGCCCCCTCTAATTTTGCTACCATTCTCCTGTTAAAGGGTAGCGCGTAGAAAAGCTGATCAGTTATATCCTGCCCACCTCATTCACAAACACCCGAAGGTTCTTTGGCAGCACTGGAGCATGATGGTTCCTGTCCGTGACAACAATTACCACTTGGACACTGTTATTCAAAGGCGGATCTCCGCCATCTGTTACGGAAACTGCCAGCGCATGTGTGCTGTTTAGCTCGTTCTTTAGCACCTTAGCCAACGTTAAGTCACCCGTCACGTTGTTAACTGCAAAGTAGCCTAAAATGAATGTTTAGAACATTATTTTGCTAGAAAGGTAATTTGTGCGCTGATTTATACTTAACCATGCACTTCCTGCACCAAAATGTACACGTGTATCTCATCAGGTTTAGACAAACAGTACGTTCGCAACGTTTCTTAGTTTAGTTGCATGGGTCTTAGAAACAACTACTCTTTAGTGTATTACTGATTTGTGGAAGCTGGGAAAGAAGAAATCCGTATTCGATCTGATCGGCATCATCTCCGCAGTGGATAATTGGAGTTATCTAGGGTCAAGCATAGGAGGCACTCACAAGTGTAAAACATTTTTCACAAAACAACTTATTTCTTGAAAAACAAAATCAATGATCCCGAAACTTTGCATAAATGATCTGAGTTCAGCGTTAAATCCGATGCGTGTCATCGAGACTACGTTTCCCGCCATGCGCCTGCAGTCTAAGGTTTCGGCCACGAGTGAAGGAGTGAAGTAAGATGGAGAGGAATTAACCCGGTTCAAATATTTTTTCGGAAAATTATACTTTTGTTCCATAGAGTTCCCCCAAAAGTTAGCCAAATTCGATTAGTAGCACTTTAATGGATACTGATTTTACGAAGTTAGCCAAAATGGAGCCCAATTAACCTACCCAGATTGAGAGAAATACTGCGGTAACCTAATTTAGATTAGAACTGGCTAGCCGTTCTTTGAAAATTACCTTTTTTGTTTCCTGATACAATACTAAACATCAACTTGGCATTCTTCCCTGCGTCCTTATCGGTTGCTTGTAGTTGTTCTAACACTGTGCCAACCGCAGCACCCTCCACCACGGGAACTTTGTAGGAATTGCGCTTGAATAGAGGTGCGTTGTCATTCTTATCCAATATATTGATTACAACCTGAACCAAAAACATAAGTGAGAACTTGATAACCATTTTTTATGAAATTATGATTGTTATTATAACGAGCTAACTTACACCACTTGTTGAAACAACAGTCAGGTAAAAAACATTGGGTACAGAGAGAGAAAGCTTTAGAAAGCACTTATCGGTCTCAATTTAGACAAAGCTCCCCTCACTTTAAGAGGAACAAAACCCAAGCATCTTTAATAAATGACCAAGCTTTGTTTTAGACATGTACATCAAAAAAATGTCTTCAAGAGAAATTAAACTAATGCATGAGTTTGTTCAGTTTTCTTCTTACGTCTCAAACACTTAACAATGTCAACAGAGATGATTAAATAGGTTACTATTGTAGTCGCTACTAGCATTTTTGCTAAATAATGATACTGTATTTTTTCGCACAAAAGTATAATCCGCACCCCTTTTGCAGTCAGGGTATAGAACCTTTATGAGTTTCTGTGTATAAATCTTATCCAATTGCGTACTATATCAAACAACAAAATTACTAAATTTTTGTGAAAGAAACCCTTCAGAAACTAGTATGCTATGGGAAATGAAATTTCTCGCAATTCTAAGTTGGCAAGCAGATTTTGCTTTTTTATACTTTGTTTAACAATTTGTATACTCGACCAGTAGAAGTTAATTTTAAGAATTTCTACATAATCACCCTAAGATGATAATCACCCTTACTTTGTTGTGAGGTAAAAGTTTTGGTGACAAAGGGTCGACATGTGCATGCCCAGCTTACAAATATATTCCAAAAATGCTGACCTTTGCCTGTGATGAAAGGACATTGCCACCCTTGTCAGTAGCCACTGCTACCACTTCATAGCTGCTCTGTATTTCTCGGTCCAGTTTCACCCTCGATATAATAGATCCCGAATCTTTACCAATAACGAAGGTTTCCAAACCATCGACCAAGCTGTAAGTAATCTAATTGCAATTAACATTGTTAGTTGGAATATTTCGTAATAAAAAAAATGTGGTTAAGTTCTTATTTTCTTCAACATACTTAGATGTCGTCAAGCCAGATTAATTTAGAAATGTTGTATTCGTCCAGCTGATTTTTACGCAAACTCCTCAGAAAGTCAAATACATTTTTTCTGGTTTGTTTAAATAGTTTTATAATACTACGTTTAATCAAAGAATGCAAAAAAAAGCTGTGCTTCGTTTTCAAATTTACGAAGAAATTAAAGTCACTAACAAATAGGCCCTTGAAGATTTCGGAAAGGGTCGGTTACTACAAGGCAGCGGATGAGGGGGGAAGGGATGGGTATGCTCCTCATCCAACCCAAAAACTTTTAGACCAGTCATTCCTAGCATTTTTGCTGTTGTATTAATGATACCGTTTTTTCGGGGCAAAAGTCGAATCTGCAACCACTACCCCCCCCCCCGGAGTGAGGATATATAGAACCATTATGAGTTTTTGTGAATAATTCTAATCCAATTGCGTACTAGATTAAACAATACTTACACTAAATTTATGCCTTTTATTGTAAAAGAAACCCCTCAGAAACAAATATGTTATATAAAAAGATCAGAAAATAAAGGTAAATTCTCTTGCAGTTCTAAGTAAGATTTCGGAAAGGGTCGGTTACTACAAGGCAGCGGACGAGGGGGGAAGGGCTGGGTCTGCTCCTCATTCAACCCAAAAACTTTTACATTAACTTTGGGGTTTCTTTCGTAGCTTTCAGTAAGAACCAAATTTGGCTAATGATGACGTTTCTAATGAGCAAGATGCGCAAAAAAAAACTCTTTGAAGGAAGGAATGACTTTCTAAACAAAATCCCCTTCCCCCGTGGTTATTTTGTTCTGTTTGCCCTGTAATGGTGCATAGTCGCCTTTTCATCAAAACCATAGTTTAAGCTAGTGGATAAAATAACTCCCTTACGTTTGATTGAATACCCTGGTCTGGATCAGTGGCTGAAACAGTTATCAAGGTAGTGTTCGGCATGTTGTCTTCGGGTACAGAAATAGAGTAAGAAGACTCGTTGAACACAGGCTTCAAGTCGTTGTAATCGGTAACACTGATAACGACTGAGGTGAAACTCGTTAGACTGGGAATACCTTTGTCCTTGGCAGAGATATTCAGGGTATAGAGCTTTTCGGTTTCGTAGTCAAGAGAAAGAACAGTTCTTATGATTCCAGTTGACTCTGTGTAAAATGTGGAACAATATTTGTTAGCTCGATTGAAAACGAGTTCTTTTTCTTATATAAGAAAAATCCAAAAATGTTTGGTGGTTAAACTAAGTATTTCTACCATACGTTATCTTGTTAATGTAAAACTTTAAGAACCATTGTTTTAATCCGCAAGTTCATATCACAGTGCTGTTTACGGCATACTTTCATCTAAACAAGGGTAAGCGAGTCAAGTAGTCAAAACTTTGTACTGTTTTAGGCAAACCCAACCCTAAACATGGAGTCGCCCTGATGAAGAACCGAAATAAAGGTTCGAAACGTTGGCACAATTTTGCGTTTCTGTTTTTGCTTTTACTTTCTAAGACACTACATAACTTAAGCCAAGGCATTCCTAAGGGATCCAGAAACACGTTTCTGTTTGCTCACCTCTAATGTTTAAAGAAATACCTAAACATGGAATCAGAACAGATCAGCAAAGTATGTAGCTTTTTGAATTGCTCAAAAGCTGAAAAATAATCTGAAAGTACCCTTCGAACCAACCTTCAATGATGAATGTTCCGTCACTACCAGACGCAATATAATAATTTACTTGGCCGTTTCTTCCCAAGTCAGGATCGATGGCATTCATTTTGATAACCTATAATACACGTAGAGCAACCATTACCATCGGAAACCTTTTTGGTTTGAAAATAGCTTGACACCAAGACTTTCACGTCTAGACTGTCTGCCATGTTATAAAGAGGTAATCTATCAATTGTTTAAAAATCTGCCAATTCATTTACTTAAAGACTAATAAGTAGTTAGAGATGGTTGCCTAAAGAACTAGAAAGAAAGGTGGCCATGTTTGTAATACCTTGCAAGAGGAGGCCTACAGCTGAGATTCCTAAAGTATAAAAAAAAGAATTTCACCTATAGGGTTCTTAACAAAAACGTGTCAGAATATTATGAAACAGCTTCGTAAAACTATAGCAGAACCAAGTTTGACAAATAATTTTTTATAGTTAGTAAAGGTTATTAAGACTATATTACCTTGAAACCTCCAAAGACATTTTCTGGAAGGGTTACATGATAAACTGACTTGTTGAACACTGGTGGGTTGTCGTTGACATCTTTAATGGAGATACTGGCGGTTATCGTGCTGTTCAACGATGGCTGCCCTGTGTCTCGGGCCTATTGAAATATAAGCTTTTAGTTTGTGTAAATGCTTTGACTTGGTGTTTTCTTCTTCGTTCAGCTAAATAAACTAAGTCGATCACGAACCTGCACCAAGGCTTTTTTGGAACTTGAAAAATTAAGAGGTACAATATTAAGCGCATAAAAAACGACTCCCGATTTATCATTAAGAGTTGCCAACATCCTCTTCAAGCAAAACTTCTAGAAAAAAAAGAGGTGTAATTGTTCTAACATTAATTCAAAGAATGTCACTTACCATAACGGTAAAAGTATAAAAATCTTTTCTTTCTCTGTCCAGTTTATCCTTTACTGTCAACAAAGCCGTCGAGTTTTGAATCAAAAACGGAAGTGGCGAGTCTAAAGAGTCAAACAATTTTTACATGTTAGAGCAATGTGTCCGCGTTAGAAATGACATTAGGCACCTTAAGCAACAGACGTCGCCGACCTGACGACGGCAACCGGAAACGTGACATTTCTTTCGAGACGTCACTGCGCATGTACAACACGTTGACACCTGACGTTGCCCTGAAGTCGAGAACGAGAGAACGTGGGGTTTTACGTCGCGACGAAAGCGTGAGTACTTAATCTCTTGTTTTGATCGCTTTTAGCTTACTTTTGTGCTATTTTCGTGCCTAACCAAGGTAAAGTTGTATAATGATTGCCTTTATGCTTAAAACAATGTTCTGGAAGTATTCCTGGACTCATTTTTTCTTTAACTTAAAAATTGTTTTTCGCATGTCAAACTAGCCTTCAGCGAAGAGCCG
>JAOBAT010059498.1:15801-25988 GCA_026413305.1 Hydrozoanthus tunicans | reverse complement strand
GGGTTGAGCACTTTCTGTATTTTTTCCATACAATATTGCAAAAACATTATTCGTACAGTATGATTTTGTTTTGTTTGGAGTTTTTGGAGATGGTTAGCGTAGGCAACACCCCATGAGATGATAGACACTAGAGTCTTACGTACGTTCAGATAATGGTCTTGCTTGGCCATGCATGGGTACATGTGTTTGAGCAATTCGATATATTGCCTTGCAAAATGTTTACTTCAAAAAGTAACTTCCCGACCAATGTTCTGTTTCTCTTCACTTCAAGAGTTCCGAGAACAGTTCGAAAAATTTGGAGTAATGGGCTTATACATCCAATGACATAAGGAGTGTGTACAATTTTGTATGTGTCAGCTTGCCGTCGGTAATTATCTTAAATCAAGTGTAGAAACAACTAAAAAACAGATATGGCATCTTGCTGTTGTTGTAAGACACATATGTTTGAGCAAATTCGGTATATTGCCTTGTAAAATGTTCAATGTTCTGTTCCGGCCAATGTTCTATAATTTCTCTTCACTTCAACAGTTCCGAGAACAGTTTGAAAAATTTGGAGTTATAGGCTTATACATCCAATGACGTAGGGACTGTGCATAATTTTGTATATGAGCTTGCCGTAGCCTTATAACTTTTGGTACAACTGATATTTAAGTTAAAAGTTTAAGTAAATCACCGAGCCTATCGGAACTATTCATCAAAACAATAAGAGATTCTGTAAAATTGAATGATACCGAACAGGAAAAACGAAACACTTTCAAGTATTGTTGTTTGATACCCTTTACTGATTTTACGTAACGATTCGCAACTTGAGCTATATCTAAAAAGGTAATTATCTTTAATTCAAGTGTAACAAAAACATAAAACACATATGGCTCAACGCTGTTGAGAACTTGTTGAATGAGGAATAGCGGTGGAAAAAAATTGTCAAAATCTTTGATTGTTCTTGAGATATTAGCATTTAAAGTTAGTTCTCAACTGATGACGTCATGTATGGTTCAGACAAGTTTGCAATTTATTTCATTCTGCCGCCAACCCTTGACCTTTGGGTATAGTAAATCCGAGCTATATCTCGAGGTAGATGATGATCACCAGTGCAGGTTAGGCACAAATTTGTTCAAAGATTGTAAGTGGCAGCAGATTTTTAAAAAAATTCAAATTTGTTCCAACCATACATGACGTCATCAGTTGAGAACATTAAATGTTAATTTCTCAAGAACAAAAAAAGATATTGACAAAAAATTTTTCACCACTATTCCTCATTTGGCAAGGCCTATCCACTGAAGCAATACAATTTTTTACTTCGTAGAAACTTTAAGATTACTTACACGCTTTTTTTGATAAGAAACAGTAAATTTGGCCGAGGCTCATTTCTCCTACCTTTTTGGTAATTTGAGCCTCAAACTGTTCTTAAACTATTCTTATTTCTTTGTATATGCGGCTTAAATCGAATGTAAGGTATGGCAATGCATACATAAACTGGAAAACAAACATGCATAAGGAACTAACAACATGAGTATGCTTGTACAATGTTTTATTTGACGCACTAATGACTAGTCAAAGAAAAAAATGCGGACCTTTTCCTGTATTGCTAGTTTAAAGATCAAAGCTTGGTAAAGTTTGAAGAAATAGTTTTCGAGCCCGAACCTCAGCTTAAGAACATAACGGAATTGATGTCAAGCCTCTAACACCAAGGGAAGCCTAGAAAGCCGTGATTAACGGTCCAACCACTCTAGTACTTAACAAAAAACGGCTCATAAACCCTCAATACATTAACTTTAAAGATTTTAGACACAAACGTTTTTATGTCGGTTTACATTTCCTTGTGCCAAGACCTGGCAAGTAACAATCAGAACTAAAATGGTTGTCGATAGATGAGCAGTTCATTTTAAACGGATAAATTGATTCTAGGTTGTCCAACACGTTACTCTACAGACAAGTTTAAATGCTTGAAACAGATAATTAATCGATACATATTTGTATACCTGATGCATCTCAGTGTGGGTTAGGCAAGTCGCTCGAGTTCTTTGGGATGTTCTAACCAAGCAAGGAAGCAAGCTGACAAGCGATTTATCAGTGCGACCAAGATCTCGGTAGTACAAGTAACAAGTGCCGTGGTAGGGACGAAATCAGTCTTATTATTTCGGTCGGTTCTTGCATAAACTACTTATTTTATAACAACGTTATGCCTCAGAAATGTGCCACGTCATCTTTCAAGTATCTCTCTGGAGCACAATTAACACATGCCGTAGTAGGGATGGAATCAACTTTAAAATTGCGGTTTCTGCATAGATTATTCTAGAATTTAGGATGAAGTCATATCTCAAGTGATAACGTACTAGCTCAAAAGTTTGTCATCTCTGAAACACACAAAACGATGATCCTTTTGTTTTGAATGGCTTGCCCAGACCTGCCCGATCGTAAGGCACTTTCACAGTTTTTTACAATTGTTTTTGACGAGCAAAAAGTCTTACAAAATGTCAGGGTTTCTCCGATATATTTTTTTCCTTTCTATTAAAGATATTTTACAATGATTCGCAGTGATAATTCCCCAAATTTTTGTCAGAGCCAAAGGACTAAGCGATATTTGTAAAATCCCTGGCGACCGAAAAGAAAGGGGCATACACTTTGATGTGAAATTATATTATTCTTTTGTTTTGATTATGATGTGATTACTATTAAATGCGAGCGAAGGAACGAGTTAGTTGCAACACTAATCATGAGGGGGTTGGGCACGAGGAAATGGCCAGAAAAAAGTCGGATTAGAAACGCATGGTACGTTGCAATTGGCAAGCGGTACAGTCCTGTCGTCATGCGTAGGCGATATATGACGTCACATGGTTTGAAAGGACTTCAAGTTGCTCTATACTTGCGTTTACAGCGAGCTAGTGAGTTTTTTGTCGTGATCATATAAATTGGACCGGGAGAGAGATTGATCTTTTGGCTTTCAAATCATGTGACATGACGCATATTTAACGAGCTTAAAATGTTGTCGCAGCTTTGGTGCTAAAATAGGCCTTTGTCTTCGTAAGTTTTCCTCATATTTTATTTTTAAAACCGGTTGAAAGTGTTCCAGTGGAAATCATGCGGGCTAAACTTCAAATTGTTTATTTCAAACTTGTTTTAAAGATTTCGCTTCAGTGGCACTTTATAGTACTTCAACCAGCTCCTATGAGTTACTCTTTGGCTGAAAATCTAACTGGGTCCGGTTGCACGAAGCCTGGATAAGCTATCCACCGGATAAGTGCTTTCTGTTTTATGCAGTAAAACTATAACGAAAGTTATTTGACACCATTTAAACGATTACTTTAGAGAAATCAACAACGAGTCAAACAAATCTTTAATTAATTAGTGACGACCATTAGCTTTTATCCAGCCGATAGCTTCTCGAGGCTTCATACAACCGGGTCCTGGTCTACAACTCAGCGTCTATACGTCTTACATGCGCTCATCAGATACGCTTTTAAGTAATTGAAATGAATTTTCTTTTATCCAAAGCGTGTTACGTCGACATAAAAGTACACTGCATTCAAACTCTGCACCTGTACGTACTTAACAACTAGATTTTCTCTCTCCCCTTAGAAACAAGGTTAAAAACAATTAAGCTTCTGAAGAAACAGGAATTAATGTTGACCACAAAGTCTTAGTCAGCACCTATACTTTATAACTGCGATTTCTCTCTCACTTAAAGCTTTGTTGAAAGACTGAAAACATGCAACGCGGCCCTTGAAGAAATGGGGTAGTTGACGACCAAATCTAATTCTTAAACCAGTGTTTAACTCAAAAGGTCCAACATTCTCTTCCTCCTTTTTGTTATCTACCCACAAAGTGGCTTTTCCAGTGTTGTAGCTATATATTGCACACACGTGGCTCCACACACGCGTCCTGATGTCTACCATCACCCGCTCCGTGTCAGGGGAATTTCCTTTAAGGGCAAACTTTATCGCCTTGCCTTTGTGAGGTTTTGTATAAAACCAAATACGTGGGCCTCCGAAGCTGTGGGGACTATAGTAGCTAAAGATTGTTCCTTTTCCCTCTGGAAACACCCAGAACGCAATGGTCAGGGACTTCCTGGCTTCCTGTACCTTCATACGAGGAATTTCTATATAGCTGTTCTTGTGACCATGAATTGAGGAAGAGCCATTCTTTTCTCCAAAGGGGCCTCGGGCGAAGCCAACGCCTACACGCGATGCAGACGGATTCATAAACGAACTCTTGTCCGCTGAAGGACAGTCGTAGTTGAGAGGATATAACGCCGTCGGTTCTGGATACCTCAAGACTTAATGGAAACAAATAAAATTTACTTTTTTATCTATTTATTTGTTTACAAAATATTTTTGATTCTGTCATTTATTTCCCGGAGTTGATTTTCAACTAAGACAATTAGAATGCTTGTTCTTAATTTCTATCGGCTGAATACATTTCAACATATTTCACTCGATAGACTGCCGAGCGGATTTCAATGTGAAAGCTGTTTTAACTAACATTGTTTGAAGAAATAATTTTCTTTGTTACGAATTACTGTGGTTATGTTTTCTATCCTTAAAACGATTAGAACATTCGCTCTTAATTTCTATATCGGCTGAAAATTTTTGAAGCAGATTGTCAAGGGCGCGAACACGTCTACACTGCATTATATCAAATTTAATTTTAACAGTTTAAAGAAACAAAAGAAATATTTACTACAAATTATTGTAGTTCTGTTATTTATTCTTGAGAGATGTGTATCAACACAATTAGAATACTCGCTAGATAGATAGCCAATCAGAATACAGCATTTGCAGTGACATCACAGAGACTAGATTTTTACCAAAAACAAATGTATTGCATTACACCAATATTGATTTTAAGCTTAACGTTAGGTAAGGTAAGGTATACTTTATTTAACCACGGTAAAGTCATCAGTATAATACAGATAAAATTCTAACTAAAGTATTTACATTAAAATTGTTAAACTGTTAACTGGTTTTCATGATTGCCGTGTGAAACGTTTAATTCTTCCAAGTCTGATATAGGTTCAATTCGGGTAATTACGACTTAAACTTTTAAAGCAGATTTGCAAGACTTTATAGTATTGATTATCAAGGCCAAATAGTCTCAACAAAAATAAAAATTTTTTTTTAGTGACCACATAAAATTACCTTCGCTTCCACTTGTACAGTTACCCTTGCACACAGTTGAGTCGCATCTTCCCTTTATTCGTTTGAAAAAAATGAGTTTACAATTAAATCTCGGTTCAATTTAGATGCAACTATTCAAGTTTAAGGTTGTAATGAATTTTTGTTTCATACAAATACACTCTTTTTCTAATAACGACCTTTTTATAGGTCTGGTCTGGCTGAAAAACACAACCAAAATTTTTTAAAAAAATGGTAAGTACATATTTTAGTTTATTGCATATCAAAAATCGAAGTTCATATTTTCTAAGACCCACACACGTTTGATTATATATTAAGAAAACATGCTAGGCTGAGGAATAGCACAAAATCATGGACTCTACGAATAGGCGATAACTACAGTAAAATCTATGGAGCCAAGAACAATTTGCAGGACTCATTATTTTCTTTTTCATTCTTTATAAAGCTTCTTGTATGTTAAAACTCGAAGCTCATATTTTCTGAGATACATTATATATTAAGAACATTTCTAGAACATTTGAGGCTAAAGTCGCCAAAACATTCAAGAACATTCATCCTCGGCCGAAAAATAAAACATTATATCTAAATCGTGTGTTACACCTCTTCCTTATTATACCATGTTTCAAACCAGTAAAAAAGGCAGATAGTATTAGATAAAACAATTTTTTTTTTATTGGGAACTTACTTTGCACTGGCGCAACTGGTGAAAGTTGTAGTCTTGCTGATACACAAAAATATCCGTGCCTCCACATTTTGTTCCACTGTCTAGTTTGTTCAACTCGCACGGTCCAAGAGACGACCTAAAGTTGTACGAAATACAACTTGACGCACTCTTGCAAGCTTCCAAACATCCCAGCCAGTCGACTTGGCTAATCACTCTAAATTGCATTGAACTCATCAGTACATTTCTTCGAGTCTTTACAAACAAGCCGTTGGATTTTGTAGAAACAAGAAAGATCAAAAGAAAAGAAGCAAAACTTGTTTGAAGCATAAATAATTTCACCGAAAGTAATATTTTTTCCATTTCATCCATGTGAAACGGACACAGCTTTATCAACGCTCAACCAGCTTTCTTGTCCCACGGTTTCTGCCCAACCTACGGTTGTATCATAGCTTTATATGTTTGATTATGTTATGCATGTTATTGTATACCTAAACTGACAACTTATTTCCTCAAAATAATGAAAATCAAACCGAAAAGGAAAACTTAAACTTGTGCATGTATGTTTAACGTCATTCACGAAAGCAGTCGGATGTATACAGAAATTAAAGTTTACGCTTCGTTTCAGTTACAACAACCAAGTGGAAACGTTTTTTTTTTCACTTTTTCAGTTTTACCCTTAAACTCATCGACTTGTTTCAGAAAAATGGCCATTCGTTTAGTAACACATCGGATTAACTTCAATATGGTGTGGTAAATAGCAAATTAGTTATAAACTTTCTAACACGATGGATCCAAAAGCTGTTTACAAAGACATTTTATGGCTGTTCTCTCTTATTTTGGAAGACTCAAAGCCTCCCTTGCTCTCTCTTTGACATCAGTTGTTAAAAAGAGGTCAAGCGCAAAACCTCTTATGGCTATTTTTTATCTTGGAAGGCTCAAAACTTCCTTAAGTTTTCTCTTTTTTTCAGTGCTGAAAAAATAATTCAAAACGCCTTACCATCTATCAAGCTGAGCAAATAAAATAAACATACGATAATTGCTATGTATACAAAATGTAATTATTAGTTTAGGAGATATTTGCTTTCTTTACACCTGCAACTCATTTCTTTACTGTCACGTGCAATTTCAACAGCTTTTATCGAAAATTGTCACTTCATCACCCCTCTCGAAATTTATATATATATCAGAAAAACCCAATGCTTACACACTGTTCCTTTTAAGCAATTTTGTCAGTTTTATACGAAAACTTATAAAAGAAATAAAAAGGGTGTAAAATTGTACACAGGTAGAACCACTGTATTTCTGCTTTTTGTGGTCAAAGCTCCCGATGCAAGTCAAAGGTGCAGTAAATTTAAACACTTTTAATTACAAAATCAGAACTGCGAATTTAGAAGAGCTGATGGACAATTGAAACTGCCAGAACTGCCATCTATGTAATTCTTAATTATTTTTATTGTATAAATTTATATATTAGGAAATTTTTATTGATTTTTTTTTAGATTTTTACTGCACTGCTTCTGATTACTATTAATATCATATATAGTTTTATTCACTTATCTATTGTATTTCTAATTCTATTTTTATGTCCTCAATTAGTTCTATTGAGCTAATGAGCTAAATACTTTTACACATAAATAAAGTTAGTTGATTGATTGCAGCACTCTTTTTAAGCACTGAGAAGCAGTGTTCAGAATAACAGTGCAACTTCTTTCTGGTCATTCTGAACCTCTTAACAGCCTACACTACGAGCACTCCCTATAGGCGGATTTCATTCTTCTACATAATAAAGGCATAAATCCAACTTCCACAACCAAACGTAAGACTTTAGCTAAAAGGAACTGGGGTCTATGGACTTCAATAAACTTTGCAAGTAACGAATGGAATCAACTAGATATGAGCATTAGACAAGTGAACTCTTTAACCAAATTTAAAAAAGCCATTCGTAAAGCAGATATCAATTTAAATTAAAATCGCTTATAATAACAATGTTTTATCTTCATATTTTTTATTTTGATTTTATGCATATATATTTTATTTTTCTTGTTAGTTATTCTTAATTGTTATTCTATTATATTTTATATTAATAGTTTTCTAATTTATTTAATTTCCTAGTTATCTTGTCAGGACCATCCTGTAAATCACTTTTAGTGACGTATGTATCCTGAATAAAGATTTATTATTATTTCTAACAGCTAAGTCGAACATTCGATAGATTGTGGCGAAGTTAGTATTCAAAGTTTTAGCTTGATACATTGAATACTCTCGGAGAAATAAGCCTTTCAAAAGTGATTGTATGAAGTTGAGGAAACTCTTGCCACCCAGCCACACAATCTTTGTAATTTTTAAAACAACTTTGGAAGCCTCGTTTCTCTCAAAGTGTTCTATGTATTGAGCTAAAACTACCAAAGGTTATTCACGATAGTCTATCAACGTTTTGACTCATTTTGTGGCAGTGTAAAGGCCAGCGCACACTTGAGGTAAAGAGCTGAGCTGTTTGCTCAGCTTGTACCGCACGTGTGCGGCAAAATTTTGGTGAGATTTGAGCTCGCGAGCTCGAATCTCACCAAAATAACGAATATTTCCGAATTTTTTTTTTGATTTGATCAAAACGCCGCCACTTTGGTACGACCTTTGGCGATTTCCAATTTAATGCGACGCAACGCAAATTACTTAATCTACCTCCGAGCGTGTCTGTCATCCTTACGACCAGCGGTTGAGTACAAAGTTTAGCGTTTTGGTCCGACAAAAAAAAATCTTCGTGGATGTTCATTTTAGAATATTGTATTTTCACATTCATAGACTGGTTTGGCAGACAACTTTGCTGCATCTAGCTAACGTAAACTACTTCACTATAAACCTAAAATATTAAAAAACATAAAAAACGGTTTACGGCATACTGGAATCTTTTATACACCCGTCCTGTCTTTCACAGATGCAAAAACATTAACGAAAGGGTTCTCAAATTCGAGATATTAAAATTATTCTCTTGTCCATTCGAAAGCTTTAGTGATACCTAGGGTTCCAGCCACACACATGGTCATATAGAAGGTTTTTGCTGACTCGTAGAGAAGTTTGGGTGAGAACACACTCCACACGAAGAGATGATACCGCTGACCAAATACAAGGACGCAATAAACTGCTAAGATGAGTGCTTCGTGCATGACATAGACATAACAGAGCTGAATAAGGGACCTTTTCAACCTGGGAAATAGTAATAACAATAATAGTAACAATACTAATAATATTAATGATGACTTAAATTAATTAACATTTGATAGAAAAATCGCCAAAACGCCTGAAGCAAAATATGCACTTTTTGACGGTTTGATGCTTTTCTTTAATAATTTCCCTCCTCGAAGACCTCCTTTTCAACTGTTTCTTTATCCCCCATCGGTTCCTGTATGTAGCTAAGAGGGTAGACCGTAGGACTGGTAATCAGAGGGTCATGGGTTCTTGTAGCTCAGTGGGTAGAGCATCTCACCAGTAATAACAGGGTCATGGATTATCGCAGCTCAGTGGGTAGAGGGTCTGACCGGTAATCAGAGGGTTATGGGTTCCTGTTACTTAGTGGGAAGGACGCCTGACTGGTAGTCAGAGGGTCATGGGTTCCTGTAGCTTAGTGGGTATAAGCGTCTGACAAGTAGCCTGAGGGTCATGGGTTCCTGTAGCTAAGTGAGTAGGACGTCTGACCGGTAATTAGAGAGTCATGGGTTCCTGTAGCTAGGTGGGTAGGACGCCTGACTGGTAATCAGAGGGTCATGGGTTCCTATAGCTAGGTGGGTAGGACGTCTGACCGGTTTTAAGAGAACCATGGGTTTCTATAGCTAGGTGGGCAGGACGTCTGACCGGTAATCAGAGAGTCATGGGTTCCTGTAGCTAGGTGGGTAGGACGCCTGACTGGTGATCAGAGGGTCATGGGTTTCTATAGCTAGGTGGGTAGGACGCCTGACTGGTAATCAGAGGGTCATTGGTTCCTATAGCTAGGTGGGTAGGACGTCTGACCGGTTTTAAGAGAACCATGGGTTCCTATAGCTAGGTGGGTAGGACGTCTGACCGGTGATCAGAGGGTCATGGGTTCCTATAGCTAAGTGGGAAGGACGCCTGACTGGTAATCAGAGGGTCATGGGTTCCTGTAGCTCAGTGAGTAGGACATCTGACCGGTGATCAGAGGGTCATGGGTTCCTGTAGCTAGGTGGGTAGGACGTCTGACCGGTAATTAAGAGGGTCATGGGTTCCTGTAGCTAGGTGGTTAGAGCGTCTGACCGGTAATCGGAGGGTCATGGGTTCCTGTAGCTATGTGGGTAGGACGTCTGACCGGTAATCAGAGGGTCATGGGTTCCTGTAGCTAGGTGGGTAGAGCGTCTGACCAGTAATCAGAGGGTCATGGG
>JAOBAT010059487.1:0-18212 GCA_026413305.1 Hydrozoanthus tunicans | reverse complement strand
GATCACAGACTCTACTTTCTAAACCAATTCATTTCTAGACTCGACAAACCACAAACCCCACGTTCTAAACGAGTTCCCCTTTTCAGCTAGATAAACCACAAACCTCTATCGCTTTCTTAATCAATTCACATAGAGCCGAACAGATCACAGACTCTACTTTCTAAACCAATTCATTTCTAGACTCGACAAACCACAAACCCCACGTTCTAAACGAGTTCCTTTTCAGTGAGATAAACCACAAACCTCGATCGCTTTTTTAATCAATTTTCATAGAGCCGAATAGATCACAGACTCTACTTTCTAAACCAATTCATTTCTAGACTCGACAAACCACAAACCCTATGTTCTAAACCAATTCTTTTTCAGCTAAACAAACCTCAAACCTTGATAGCTTTCTCAATCAATTCACATAGAGCCGAACAGATCACAGATTCTACTTTCTCAACCAATTGTTTTCTAGACTCAACAAATCACTCATTCCACGTTCTAAATCGGGGGTAGAAGCGGAATATTGTTAATTGAATTTAGATTACTTTGAATATTTTAAAATTTAGTTTGAATATCTGAAATTAGTTTGAATACTTGAAAATTTAATTTGAGTATGAATAAATTTCCTTGAATAATGAACATTTATTTTTCAAGAAAATTCATTTATTCCTTTTGTTCGACTGATGTATTCCGGCTTGATTAGGTTTAGGAACTCACACAAGTCGGCTTGTCATGTGACTCATTAGTACAGTCCATCTGTTTAACCTAATTTTCAGGCTTTCGGGGAACTCAGGTTTCAGCCCTACTGACGGACGGTTAAGATCATTCCAATGAAATAGAGCCCACACTTTCCTCATTTTTTATTCATTATATGTAAACTGCAAATATGGAATAAAAAAGAGGTGTCCCCATGTTAAATTTCGAGTTATGATTGATACAAATACCCTCTCCAAAGCTACCTTTTTGTTACTGTAAGCTTGAAACTAAAACTATAGATTCCTCTTGTGGCCAACCAATTTAACATCGAGAAGCATAGTGGTAATAAAGGAAGATGACGTAAAAAGTTCTTCTGGATTAGGAGAATAATTTTCTTGTGATTTTAAGCAAAAACATTTCTGGTAAGTAGGTATTTTTTGTGTGCTTTTGTTGTTGCTATGTTTCCACTCCTAACGAAACAGTGTATTCTTGTTTATGTTTTTATATTTTTCCACACCTGCAACAGTCACATTTTGCCTATTTTTTCTCTTCACAGAGTCCTGTTGAAATATATGATCGATTTACGAAAAAAAATTGTTGGGTACCAATGCTTGTTTGGGAGAAATTCTAGGAAATATGGCAAAACATGTGCTTTTTTTTTTAAACGAGCTATACAAAAAGCTCCATTATATTATGAAGAAAACTACTTTTTTTCATTATTTTTTCTGATATGTCTTTGAGAGCTCAACATTCACTAGAACATGACAAAAATGTATAAGCACTTTAAAAGTTCTAATATGTGACCCTGAACGGGAAAACATACTCTAACGACTTTCCGTTTTTAAACGGGATTCCGTTTGCGTTATTCGTTAGTCGTGCGTTTATCGTTAGTCGTTCGAAAAAAAAGGCTCACCCGTTCGAACGGCTTGATCTTCCGTTCGAAGGAAAGATCAACTCGTTCGAACGACTGTTCACCCGTTCGCAACAAACACAAACTCGTTCGAACGACTTGTGCACCCGTTCGCTGGAAAGACCAACTCGTTCGAACGAGTTTGTCGTTCATTCGCTGGAATCGAACAGATTTTTGCGATTCCGTGCGGGAAAAAATATCCAGGTGTACAAGCACACTTGGAAATTACGGAAATTTCTTCATTGACACAGATTTCACAGCTAATCAACTTGCCTAAGAAATGGCAGTGCCGGGCGGCAGTTTCTATGACGCTGTGTTTTGGTTATCGTGTATCCACGATCGGCGATCGTAACTTGCCACAGAATTAACGAAAATGACAAAATATGCACATACATGACGGAAATGAACTTATGTTGGTGACTTTTTAAAAGTCTTTACGAATGATTTTTGATAAGTAAAACCCAACTTCAAACTCGAAACGCAAGCCAGTTTGCATTTGATTTTGCCGGCCACTATAACCGACTTAAAATCATTTTTAAACTCACACTCCCTGGTGAACACACTCTACTCACATAATTTCATTATGATACCTCGAAAAATGCGATCACTGTGAAATAAATTAACAATTCAACTTCAAGGTCGACATCTTAGAAAGCGGCCTTAATTTGCTCAAATTCACTAAACATAGTCAATTCAAATTGCAGTTTGAAGTGAAGTCAAAAGGTAGTTCTAAACTGCACGAACCAAATTTTTTTTCCTTTAGGCAGAAGGTTCCTTTATACACGATAAAAACGGTTAAATAAACGTATTACGCTTACCTTGTGTAAATTGTGGTGTCGTTTATCATTTACATATATTAGTTGACAAGGCAAGCAACTCAGTCGCCCTCAGAAAACGGCAAAAACCTCCCATTTCTACACATTGTGCGGCAGTCATTTTCACACAGCTTGAACTTTCAAGATATCCGACCACGTCCATGTGGAAAATTACTGGAATCACAATAGTGCCTTAACTGTGCATTGGAAACTATAGTCAAACTGATTGACTTTCGCGAAGTCAAACTCTTTCACGCTACCGGCCATACCCAGCAACGAAATATTTTTCATCTCAAATGCCGCCGGGTCGTGCGCAGAACCGTGGCTACGCTTATCTATAAGCTCAGGTCAACTTTTCTATTGCTTTGACAGCGTCCAACAAAGTCTTGCTTTCACCAACACTAAGAAATAATACATACTGAAAACAAATATTTCACTTTCGGCCGTATCACCGACGTCCTTCCGCTGAGTTCTTTTGATTCAGCTCAGAACCACACAAGTGTCACGTGATACCAGACCCGGTACGTCCTGTAATACCTGTGTGCGACAAAACAAACCGCAAAATACAAACATGCCAGTTGTTTCCGATATTTTTTCCGTGACTCAAAAAGGATGATTCAAACATCCATTGTCATTCAGAACTAACACAAAGCAAATAAAATCGAAGCTATGGCCGAGACTTATCAAGGAGAAATTGAAAACGATACAATCGTCGCAAATGCCAAAAAATTCCTGAAGGATGGTTGTGGCTAAGCTCTTGGCCCAAAAGGCAGTCTGTGTTCTGAGCAGTTTTCAGAGGCGGTTGTACTTATTAACTTGTATAACTCCATGGAACTGTCAAACAACGAACTCGATCTGGTCGTTCTCACGAGCAGACAGGCTTTCACTCACAGCGAATCTGTTGGAGTGAAAAGAAGCAGGAGCCCTCGATGCTTCGAAGGCTTAAAATAAAGATATTAATTGATAAAAATAAAGATAATAATTTCGAAGGCTTAAAATAAAGAACACTACCAAAAATATGGTATCTTTCCACTAGACATACATTCAAAGGAGGTAAGCTTTTGTTTTGACATTTTAACCAAGTCTGCTAAATATGTTTACTAGTATACATTAATTCGAATAATGTTTTTTCATTTCAGTACTGATAACTCATTTGTATTTCTTTGGTTGACATTTTTCAAGTCGCCGGCGCAGTGACCGAGCGGTTAGCGTGTTCGACTCGTAAACCTAAGGTCGCGAGTTCGAGCCCCGGTCAGACCACTGTGTTGTGTCCTTGAACAAGGCACATTACCTGTCCTGTATCATCGAGCCTCAACCCGAACTATTCTACATAAAAACAAACTAAGTTGTTTCACTAATTCCACTCTTTAATATGTCTTCTTGTTTTAATATCACTTTACTTTTAACACACTGCTAGCTACAAAACAGTTCCATTCAGTGGTGAAATGGGCCTTTTGTAGTACTACATGTAGCTAACAGCCTTGAACCTGTGAAGATTCTCAAGCTTTGGTCGAATGCAGAAACAATGAAGTGTTTTCTCTAGTAAGCTTTCGTTTCGTCTACAGTATATAGTGCTCCACACCGGCCGGGATGGAGTTCTTCTCTTGCAGTTGCTTCCAGTAAGGGGAGCTCTCCAGAAACCATTCCAAGTCATCCTTTGAGTAGAAAAAACAAATTTTGAAATAAATGTCAAAAACCTGAAATTTCTTCCACCCTCTCTTTACCCACCCCATCATACTACTACCTTTCTATCTTTCTATTAGTATCTGGTTCTCATATTTTCTTCTCGTTTTCCTCTTTTTTTTTTCTTTTTTTTCCTTTTTTTTTGTTTTTGTTTTTGTCTTTTGATAAATTGATCTTCGGCTCAGTTATTATTGCAGTTGTGTATGTTACATGCTATAACTTCCAATTTCTATTAATATCTTACAACTTTTATTTGACAATTAATTTTCAAAATGGTTATCAGACTCGTTTAGAGAAAGCTATTTCTGATATCCAGCGCTACATCTGATTTAGTTCAAAGTTTCTCCCGAGGAGAACAGTCTGAAGATGAGGCTTTCGTTGGCATCCATCCACTGCGCATTGGATCCACAATCCTTTGTTTGTAATGTTATAACCCACGCCTAAATTATTTACACTAGCGGAAAATTTAAAGGAACATTAGGTCTGTATTGGTAAACACATGGGGCATAGTAAAATTTGGAAGAAACTGCAAACACAAGTAAAGTTTTTCCTAAACTTTACGAGGAACCATGCGATTACATCAATGGCATCGAGGACGAAGTTCTCCATTTTTTGCGGTACTACGAAACGAGAAAGCGTCGCTTAAGTTAACTCATTTATTCCAATTTTTTTCCGAGTTTGAAAATCTTTGCCATCTCTGGAAACATTAGGAATCCTTCGCGGTTTGAAAACGTTTCTAAGACATTATTATGATCTATAAAACGTTTTGGGGAAATCTTCGAAGACATACGGAAATGCTCAAAAATTTTCAAAAATTTTAAAAATATCTACAAAACGTTTCTAATACATTTTTAAGATATAAAAACTTTCGGAAAACCTTCGGAAAACTTCGAAAGTATACCAGTTCCAAATCAGCGCTGAGAAATTTCGCCATGAATTAAGAAAAATGCCCCCGTTTTTATCCAACCAAAATCGAAATAATTCTACCCTCTATGTTAAAAAAGATAGCACCAAACCGACTTAGGTTTGCAAACACGGTGACTATGTTCTATTTATCTTAGGCTTATAAAAAAAATCGACAAAACCATGTATGCACAGGCCAATGCCTCTGTGGACCCGGGATCGAATCCTGGGTTTGCATGTGGGCTAAGATTTGTCGATCTTCTTCTGACTCCGAGGGTTTTTCTCCGGGTTCTCCGGTTTTCCTCCCTCCTCATAAATCGACTTTCACGCCGAGATCTGTGCCGTTGAGCGATTAAACAAAAGCCACTGGCTTGGGAGAATGGGCAACCACTCCCAGCGTAACGACGATGAATAAAGTTAGTTTAGTTTAGTTTTTAATGAAAACACATCTATCAACCAATCATAACGCGCGTATTTTTTGAATTATTCTATGATATGGACTAGCTGCATAGTTCTTACTTTCAAGGGTGCACCAATGTTGTCCCGTCCGTACCCCTGAAGGTCGTCTGTCACCACTCCTGCTACATCCATTTGTGCTACATAGAGTGGCTCGTCATTAATCATGCTGCGACCACAGCCGAGCAGTTTGGCTCTCTTCCAAACAACCTGGATACAAAAAAGTCTGCGATAGTAAACGGCATCTCAGTGGGCTAGAAATGGAGATAGTTTTGCTCTGTTCTCATTTGTAGTGTTTCGAGTCGAAAACGTCTCAACTGGAACGAGGGTATAAAGAGTATAAAGCGTTTAGCGCTAAGCTAATCCCAATAACACGTACAAGCTTACAATATTTGTTGGCGTATTTAAATTCATTTAAAGTTACTATAAGACTACAATAAATTTTGGTAACCACTTAAAGTGCTTGAAAACTATGGACTTTTCAGAACAAAATTGAAATCGGTTGGACTCTCGATTTTTTTTACACGTTTGAAGTTCAAGTTTTGTTGGTTCACGATCGCGTTTCAAGGGGACTGGGTTATGACGTCATTCTTGGACATATTTGGATTAAACACAACAAGATGGACATGAAGGAATCAGATATTTTTGATACATTAGTAGATTCCAATTTCTCATTAAGTTCTTAGTTCTTTTGCCCCTTTGTGTTAAAAAATATTTCATTTGCTCAATATTACAAGTAGGGAATGACGTTGCGACCCAGTCCCCTAAAAACGCCGTCTCGAACCAAGATTTATAGAAAGACAATTTGACCAGATTTCGAAATATCTTTTGCAGAAGCACTTTAAAAAGTGTATGTCGATCGATTTGACCCCAAAACGTTGTTAGTAATATGCACTTTAAAAGTGCCTTGCATGATCTTGCTGTATTGTAAGAGCCTGGGTGTTAGCAGCCGTGGGCAGCTGTTTCGGCCTTCCTGGGTCTTGTTAACACGGCATTAGCTAGCAAACGAATTCCCAATAGAAAGCTAAGAAAAACAAGAATGTAGGTGTAATGCTTGTTGGCTCTGGTTTAAGATGCAAAAAGCAGCAGCAACGCATATGCAAACACTATAAACACAGCCAGCTGGTAAAATGCCACTAAGGCCTCGGGGTCAGGAGGTCAGGTTAGATCAAGAAGGCTAACCTTGCAAGACACCTTATAAAACAGAAAAAAGCTGTTTAGAGATAATAACACTCACGCTCCAACTTTTAGGGTCCTGTACAATTTTAGGCTTTAGTTCCTCTTGACCAGCGAGGCCTTAAAGCTGTTTTAGTGACCGCATGCTTCTATATCATCAGCACACATGTAAAACACTGCTGATTTTCACATTATTTTTTGTGTAAAAACGTACTTGTCATAATGCCTCTCTTAACGATTCCTTAAAGTTTACATGAAAATGTCTCTCTTAACCGACGTACTTGTCGTAATGTCTCTCTTAATGATTCCTTAAAGTTTACATGAAAATAATGTCTCTCTTAACCGACGTACTTGTATAAAATGTGCCACACTGCCACTACCACTTGACTCTCCTGTCGACCAATCATAATCTTTCTCTTCGTCGTGCCAGGCTTTCACGGCCGCGGTAAAGCTCGGATATAATCCACCAAGAGCTATACTTTCTCCTCCTTGCCCTGATGCCCAGGGTGAATGCTTGAATACTTTTCGGTCAGCCCACGCCTGCGCTTGGTCTGATAACTGCTGACTTAGACGTAGCGGGGGCGCACCATGATTGAAGCGATAAGCATTGTGGGCTCTTAGACACTCTCTTTGACAAGAAGCATCGCATCCTAAATGGAGAGCAAGTGAAAGTTCGAGAAAAGACAAAATAAGGATTTTCGATTATTGCCAATGAAAGTCTGTCAGTTGTCTTGGAGACTTTTTCATAGGGAGATGAAGCGGAATATTGGAATATGAATATTCGCATATTTTTGGTCTCGGAATATGAATATTTGACTATTTTGACCTCGGAATATGAATATTTGAAAATATTTGCCTCTGAAATATAAATATTTGAAAAACATTTCGATATGAATACACTAGTTATGCAATGCTTTCGACTGGGGTACCGTGGAATATGCCACGCGTCATTTGTATTTTCCGTATACACACGAACCTTTAGGCGAGTGTGTATACGAAGAAAATACAAGTGACAAGTAATTTATCCCTTGTCTTGAAAAATACAAAAGTGCATAAAATGTTAATGATATGCTAGCAGTGAGCGCGCGCTCCTAGAGAAAAGGCTCAAAAAATACTTACTGCGTAACAACGTTTTCGAACCAAAAATAAAATGCTCAAAAAAAATGCGCTAAAAAAATGCTCACTGCGCAACAACGTTTTGGCGCCAGTTTTGACGCACGCACAACTTTTCCCGCCGTTTCTGAATTTTTATGGTGCACGCATGCAGCAAGTCATGACGGGAAGGTTGAGTGGAATATTACCCGTTGCATACCGTAGAATATGCAAGAGCATTTCTGGCCTCTTATTGGCTGTGTTTTTCAAAGCATGGGATAAATTCTGGTTTGAAATATCCTGCTTCATCCACCAGTTTTCATAATTTCATTAGGTATTGATCTTTAATTACGATTTCTTTCTTAAAGCATGTAACTTTTTTTCTTGATATTATTGAAATTTGTAGAAAGAAAGGTTTTCTATTGTTTGTACGGATCACGAATATGTGTATTCATTTTTAACTCTTAAACGCCTGCGGCTCGTTTTACTCTAAACACCTATTTCGTAGACTTAAAAGTTCACGCGTGTTTGTATCGCAGTACAGAGCAAATAGCGGGCTTTATATTTCTTTAATTAAAAACATCTTAAAAAATCTAACAGCCCTTATAGAAAAAACTGTAACATCAGACCAGAATCAATTTGTCTCATAGCAAAAATTTAGGAGTTTAAAGTTAACCAACCACTAGTCGATACAGATTTTGCACGTATTTTCCCAACTGTCTTCCTCCGTAAAGGCAGGTGTTTGCCAATGTCACTTGTTGCTCCGCCCCCTTTACCATTCAAAACAATGGCCTTGTTCCTCTCACTGTCCTTTTCCACCCTTGTGTAATGTAATTCCAGTTCTCCATCTTCTGCAGTCTGTGCCGACACAACATTGCCATCAGAATCACTCGTTCCATAACTATCTGAGTTCTCAGCAATGTCTCCATCGTGATTCCCTTTTTCCTGCAGCATGGATTTATCAACTGCATCTTCGCTGAGGATATTTGAATCCTGTCGTGTTATCTTGCCTGGAATTTTCAACATAAACAGGTTTTTTGACAGAGCTCTAGGATCTTTAGTCTTTGGTTTTGAAGATGCAACTGGATCTGGGTCACCTAAAGAAAAAAGTAATTACAAAAGATTCAATAAAGACGCTAGATATGTCAAAGTTTATTAGCATAGTGCTATTAAAAAATTTAAAGAATTGTTGTGTAACAGAATCATAAGTACTAATAGTTTAGAAATAGCCAGCCAAATGCCGCACCGATTCCTCACAGGTCAGAAGGAACTAAGCCTGTACTAAACGCTAAAATCATCCTGAATGTTAGCAGCTTTAGAATACAGACAGCTGTTTCGGCCTTGTTGCATGGGCAACGGAAGCAAAAAAATGTTGGGGAGGGGCACAGTGCAAATTGTAGTGACCATTTGTTACAAAATCTGAAATTTCTTTTCAAAGGTTGTTATTGTTAGCCAGAAAACTATGGGGGAGGGCCTGGCCCTCCAAACCAAATTATTTGGGGAGGGGTGCCCCCCTCCCCAGCCCCAAGATTCCGCCGCCCATGTGTTGGAACTCGTCACACAGCATGACCAACAAAGAACAGGCTCGAATTCCATGCTCGCTTTTTGCTCTAAAGCATAATGCTAGTGGGATCTTAATCTATTAAAGTTGTCCATTAGCAGCATGGTAAATTAACATAAAAACACACGATTAAGAGCGATTGCTGCCTAATGATGCTTTAAAAATGTAAAAATACTATCTTAAAAACTGAGCTTTCGCCGCTCTATGGCATCATCAGAGTTATGATTTGAATTATTGGATCTAATTGCAGATGCAAAAACAGAATTTAAGAAAGATTCCTTTTTGAATTGTCTTATTGTTGAAACAATTTAGGGAATCGTTTTATAAAATCCTTGATTACAACATGCTTTGTTTTTTATTTTTGAAAACGCCAAACAAACTAACAAAATTGTTTTAAAAAGGAGACCTTTAATTAAACAACCCAGTGAAAATTGAATAAAAGAATAAGAAATCTATAAGACTTTATTTGTTTCCAATTTGTGTATTGGTATTGGAAATGGACAGGCAGTAGTACAAGTCTCCAACACGTACAAAGCATAGTAAGTGAACCTTCCATTAACCAACGTACCACACATTTCGCAGGACCTCCTACAGTAGAGTTTCATTAAATTTTGTCTCTTTTTACAGTAACCATGGTTACTCCACAATGGACAGCTGAATTGATGCTCTTTTGAGTCCTGGCACTTCCTTTTATCTTAAAAAGAAATTCCACGTGGTTTAAATTTAACAATTAGACTACGAGATGAAGTTTTCTATGCATGAGTCAAAAGTCAACAAGGCGCGAAAGGACAATGAGTAGTCTAATTGCTTTAGTAGAAACTGACTACCTTATTTTAGGAAATTAACAATGCACGTTGACAATGCGACGAAAATCAACGTTTCGCTTAAATAATGCAAATTTTTACGACAAGCTTTATTTACTTCGATTTCTTCAAACTTACAAATCTCAACATACATGTGTCCCATGGAAAAAAAAGGAAGGGTTTACAGTTGTTAACTTTTAGGATTACTCAAATGTATCTAGTGGGGAAACTCTGCCTTGTATTCTGGAGAACGTAAGAGGTGAGCTACCAACTTAAAGAGACAGTCGAATATCAAGACCAGTCAAAAAAACATATTGTAGTTGATTTTGCCAAGCGAAGATATCTTGTCCGATAGTGACTCTGAGGAGCCTATAGAAGAGTCGTTAGATTTTGATTTTTCTATAATGAAAAAAAGATGTTTTAAATTGACAATGCTGTTAAAAAACGTGCATAAAATTTTCATCAATATTATATAATATACATTTAATTAACGCGATTTGTCAAAAATCGCGTTATTAAAGTGCACTGTTAATTTCCTATAATAAGGTAGCAGGGGCGTAGCCAGGATTTCTAGGAGGAGGGTTCCTAACTGGTTCCAACGAAAACAGTTGGTCTAAACCCTTACATTATGAAACGCAATTAGACGCCACCGTGACGTTCACTGTACTTATCGTAAGCAAAGAACAACGAAGATTTTCAGGAATCGAGAGTCCATTACACTTTTGCTGGGATAAAATTACTGTTAAAAATAGGAGAGGGTGGTCCTTGGGGCGAGAAGGGGGATTCCGGAACCCCTGGCTACGCCCCTGATAAGTATATTACCTTCGAATTTAAACCGATATAAACGAGTATTTTAATAATGCAGTTTGAGAGATGTGTTTACTTGTCAATCCAAAACTCTTTAGTATGCATTGAATACCCTAAACCTATACATTACTGGGGAGTTAATAAAATTTGCTATAAGTTGGTGTAAATCACTTTTTTTTGTCAGCGACAAAGATCGTTTTGTTTGTCACAAACGTTTTTCCTTCCCTAAACTCATTGTTGTCCGTTCGATTACGAACTTAGCTATCTTTCTTTCCTCTTGTCAACTTGATCACCGAAACGGTGTCGGCGGTTTTTGATACTTTTGTAATTCACATTTTTTAGCCAATTCTTTAAATTTGTTACTTGAGAAGGAATTTTTAAGACAAATCATTCGATAAAAGAAACTTAAAGCTAAGTTTCAAAATTTCCTGTCACTACTTAAAAGCTAAGATATTATACCACCGTTGTGCCAAGTTTGGCACTAATAGAATAAAACATGTTTGAGTTGGAACCTTTGTTACAGCTTTGTTTTAGTGCAAAAAGTTGTTTTGAGAAAAACGCATTTGAAAAATAGCTTGCACATCATTTTACTTCGGATGATAAGTTTTTGCTTTAAATATCTCAAGACGTATTTACGCTAACACTTTTTTTGGCGTGAAAGATCATCTCAATGCCAAAAGTTTCCCACAAAAGCTAAGAAATGCTATGTTTTATCTATTCAAACTGTACCGTAACTTAAGGATTTTAGGAATACGTAAAGTTACAAACGACTGGTCTGGTTGGACGATGCTCTCGAGCCATACATGGGGAAAGGATTTCCATGATATAGTTGTGTGACATCTTTGTAATTGATTTGAAAGTGAAGTAGCAGAAATAATCGTCTATGTAAACTCCCCAGCCTTTTTCGAGGGATTGTCACATCATAAATAATTATAGGCATCATTCTCGTTCCCAAGGCCCTTTATTCTTCTCTCGACGGGGGAGGGAGAGGAAAGGGCCCTGGGAACGAGGTTGTATAGGCATCTCTTGTCTCTTTTTAATCATACGTACCTAACAAAGATTGAAGACGGGCTGTAGAATCGCCCTCCAGAAAGAAATTTGGAATACCTAGTTGAAAAACAATTGATTCAACAAATTAGCTATTTCCCTGAAATAAAATTCAATGGTAGTTAAGTTGCAAGTGAAATATTGAAAAGTTAGCAACTTTAGGCTTTTCTCGTTTCTCTTAAATCGATTGGATTGTTAACAAAACACTTCCTCACTGCGCTGGATTATTTCTTGGAAGTTACAAAAACAGTTTTGTATCAAAAACAACAAAAACAGAAGACAAAATTTTAGAGATAAAATTTGTAAATTGCTATATTGAGGTACTTATATTTGCCGAAGTACCCAGCATTCACGTTGATAAATCTAGCTTTTAAAGTTTTTAGGTTAAATCTACTGCCTAGTAGGAAAATAAATGGTAAACAGAGGGAAATACCAAGTTTGAATAGTCCGGTACATTCCATGTCAGGCCCGTTTCAAACGACGAACTAAAGTCGCCCTTAAGTCGAACCTAATTCAGTTTAGCTCAAAAAAACCTAAGCGTGTCATTTAAGACGGACTTACATCAACTCAGCAACGAGTACAGGTGCAGGTTTTCCCCATTTGTCATACTGCACCCGCCGTAATTGCGAAGAGATCGCATTATGTCGTTGTGTTGCAAGATAGGAAACTCTCGTAAACCAAACGCCAAGGTTTTTATTCAGATCTCGTTGTAAACGAGACGACGACTATGAGGTTTTTAGTAATACAACAAGATGGCTTGGATTTCTTTGCAACTTTTGGCTTGCGGAATAACGAATGGGAAAAATACTTAATCGTACTCGTTGTCGAAACTTAAAGGTCTCTAATAGATTATTTAACTCAAGAACACAGAGTACAGTCGGGTCGTTTAACCTTTCACACTATCTTGGAGGATCAGCATAAAGAGTTTGTAACTTTTCATAACTCGACTCCTAATGTTCTTAAAAGTACTTTGGCAGAATATCACTATTCTTCATCTTAGAGAAAAGGTGGTAGATGATCAATCTCAATATTCTCAACACTATCTAACTTACTCTTTTACTGATACTGTAAGGAGAATGTAAGTATTGATCACAAACACTGTAGGAGTAAATAAGTCAATCAAATAACTTACTCTACCAAACTTTCCTCTAAGAACATACCGGTGATAGCTAAAGGAATCGGAGGAGGCTCTGAATTTGGAGTTCTGCGATCGCCTGCTTCAGGCTCGCTTGGGATCGAACCGCCTGTCTCAGGGTTACGAGACTCTGGTGAAGTCTCTTCGTTGTTCATATTTTGCCCTGTTCTAGACAAATTTACCTGAATGAGGTGATCAGGGCTTTTAGTTGTTAAGTTCTTCTTTAAGGGTAGCTTTAATGAGAAATTAAGCTTCCCTATTTCTGAGATCGTATTCCAGTTCGTTTCTGTATCGATATTGTCATCATAGTTGTTTTCTTCATTTCTCGACGATGCTAAAGGTTTGTTAAGTTTTATTGCATTTGATAAATGATTTGAAGAAGCTGAAAATTCTTTCTGTTCCGGCCCCATGGAAAACTCGAAACTTGGGGAAGCTTTGATTTTCTTCAAACTTTCAAGCTGAGAACTCTGAAGTTGCTCTGTTTTATTTCTTCTTTTCTCTGCAGCGGTCAATCTATAGCTGGGTGTGGGCCCTAAATCTTCATTTGTTGCAATGTTTAAAGATTCCAATTTCCCTGCGCTACTAATTATTGCATTTTCTTTTCTACCTATTGGAACACCTACAGCGGAAATGGATGTTATCGACCCTCCCACTTGTTGGATATTTTCCTCATTATTCAATTTTAGTTCTTCTGAGCTGCCATCTACGATTCGTTGGACGTCGGGCGAATCGGAACCGAAACTTTGCTGAAAGTTTTGACCCTGAAAGCCAGATTCTGATGGTTCCAAGGGCATCTGGTGAAGTGGTATTACAGGATCATTATCAGAGTCTGAACTCGTTTGGCTGTTTTTACCAGAATACGAAGATTTCACCTCTGAGGAAACGTCTTGAACGTCTTCCCCATCTCCATTTCTTGTTAGAGAATCAAAACCCTTTGACATAGAAATTAGTTTTTTGTACAAATTGTTTTGACCGATTTGGTCTTCTACTTGCTGTGTAGTGTTCGATTTAGTCTTTTGTTTCTCATCATGCATTGATTTTATTCCTGTCTCCTGTTGGATGCGGTATTCATTGTTAGTTGTGTCTGAGTGAACTAAAGGTTTCATTTTACTGCTAGAAGCCCACCTAGTCTCGTTCTTTGTCTTTTCCTTTTCGTTTGGGCTAATAATCTTTACCGAATTGGCAGACTGTGACAGCGTTGGGACAGCCTCGATGTCCAGAGCTTTGTTGTTTAACAATTGTTCTTCAGTCTCATCAGTTCTTGAAGGAACATCATCTACAGTCTCCGTTTGGCCTTCCTTGTTGATGTCCTCATCTTTGTTACTAGGAGTTGAGCCATGAATCAACTTCTTAAACCAATTGATGTCTTCCTGCAAGGGATTTTAGTAAGATTCTTCTTGCTCTAAAGTTACATTTTTGCAAATATATCAAACTACCATTTTCTACTACTTTTTATTTCCATCATCATTCAATTATGTTAAGAATGAGGGGGCTGAGCATTCCAAATGAGTTGTTGTGATCTGGGTAAGCTAGAGATGTTTTCTATTTTAAGGTCATTAACCTCCGGTTCCGATGCAGTACATATGTGAACAATAAACCGTTTGACCACCGCTCTCATCCTGTAGTGTGCGTTGCAAAATATCAAACATGGAAAGCGGAACCGAGGGGCCGGGGGGGGGGCACTGCCCCTCCCCCAGTAATTTGAATTGGGGAGGGGCATCCCTCCATGAATTCTGGCTAACATCAGCAACCTCAGATTTTGTAACGAACTGTTACATTTTCCGCACCATGCCTCCCCCCCCAAATTTTTTTTTTTTTGCTTCCGCCGCCCATGACAAACGAAATCTTTTGCAAGAGCTAAGACCTGCATCAGACCAAAAAATCTCTATCCCTTAGAAGTCTGGGACAAGGATCACCCCGCTCATAAGATCACCCATATTGGCGATAAAACGTACACGCTTCAAATTACATTGGTGAAACAGGCAAAGTGTGTGTAACAACAACGACCGAGGGTCTTTTGTTGGTGCTACATACCTGCTTAGGACTACCAACATTCTCACGTCCTATCCCAAAGTTAGGACTCACAATTCCGTCAGCGTCCATCCACACCACGTAATACCGGGACCCAAAAAGTTTTCCCATTCCACACCCAGCGTGTTTTGCCTTCTTCCAAACCACTTGGGTGAAGTCATGAAGGGTCTTCCCGTTTCTTGGCTTCCCTTGTTGAAAATCGTAGTCTCGCTCGTTGTCGTGCCAATGTTTGATAACTGCAGTGAATGAGGGGAGCTCATTCCGCACGTCCCACTCGATAAGTTGGCCAAATTTGCCTCTTAAGTTCATATCATAACCAAATTGACCTCCATCGGCCCAGGACTGGGCACTGTTTGCTAGGTCCTGCGAGAAGGTGAGAGTTTGTGCACCGTGGTTTGTGCGATAAGCGTTGAGAACATCTAAACACTCTTGCTGGCATGCTGAATCACAACCTGCAGGAAAAAACAATTCCTAATAAAAATCTTCCTTTTATTACCCTTAGGCAGTCGGAGGGCCTAACCGGTTTTCACTGATCCAGTTGATAAGATCCAGAGGGGCAAAGTTGTCCTTAACCAAGAAGATGTGAATGCCTAAACCGCTTGAAGATATCCGAACAAAAAGGGTACTTTTATCCCAGTCATTTTTGAGACCTTGAATAAAGGTCCGGCTAGAATTCGAACCGGGCCTCTTCCTCTCGGACAGAAAATAAACACAAACGCAGTCCCAACCCTAACGCCCATCGCATCGCATTAATCACAATAATACAAAATACACAGATATATGAAATGAATAGATATTATATATACCAACTTGATAGATACTGGCAAGGTTATCAGCAGAAAAACCTAGTAAACAAAAGGCTATAATAAATAGAAACTATGTAAAATTCTTGCTTCGCAAAAAGTTGTTTACCCTAACAAGCTTTCGTTTTTCCTTGTTTATGCTATATTTTGTTTTGTTAAGAAAGTTTGATATAGATCACCCACGTAGTTCCTTTCATGTAAAAAGCTTTTGTTTGACTTCTGCACAGTCTTTGTTAATTGTACTTGAAATATTTTTCATTGATAAACTGCATTGAACGTGTAATGTTATTATTGTCTTTATAGACAAAATAAGACTTTTGTATCAGATAGTTATTTACCTGCCTCGACAAGTGGCACCGCCAATAATAGAGTCATGAAGGCGAAACGAATCGCAATTCCACCAAACATTGTTTTGAATTTATCTTTCACTTCATATTGTTTGAACTGAAGCACACTATCTATTGAATGTCTTCTAAAGCAGAGTAAAACGTGTCTGTCTGATCGAGATATTTAGACACATCGTTTCAAACGTAAATTGTTGTATCCGAAGAGCTTACCAGTTGACCTCTGCAGGTGTCTTCATTGTTTGACTACACAAGAAACGCGGTCGGTTGCACTCTCTAAGCCAATCTATTGTCACCTGTTTTTCTATACTGTATGCTTAGTCGACTTTGAAACAATCGAAAATAAAAATGCATTGTCGTTTCACTCATTACTAGAACAGCTTCTCCTTTAACTAACAAAGAGTGCACTCCGTAAAACTTAATAAGAGTATGACTGGGCCCATATCTCAGCAGGTTAAAAACTGAACCAAGTATCGCCCCAGCCCTTACAGGGTTGGGCCGAACCAACTTAATTCAAGTCAAACAATTTCAGTCCCAGTCCTCCGCGCTAAGTAGCTGCCTCGGTAGCTCAACGGTAAGATTAGCGCATTTTGATTGGCTTGTTGTTGGTTTAATTCTTATCTGGTTTGTTTTCGTTTTTTATTTTGTTTCTCTTACATTTACCTTCAGTAAATTACAGCATGTCAGAATTTGACCCAGTGTCCTTTGCAGCCGATTGTTTTTGGTCGTCACGCAACGCTTTTCTCCCCATAGGAAAGGTAGCGTGATGACAAGAAAAACATCCAGCTGCGAAGGAGTCTAAGTTTGACCTCTCTGATATACTTAAATGTTAACGAATATTTTACCATGCTATGTAGCTAATACGGCAACATGTTAGTGTTTGTTTGTCTTTGAAATAATTAACAAAAGAGTGAAGGAGCAGTTGAAACGTTGAATGGGGTGGAGTTCAATAGCCAGTGTTTGGTAAAAGATCTTGAAGTGAGTATCTGCGACTGCTGAAACTGGTTCGTTAGCACTCTCTAATGGTTATTTAGACAATTTGAACTCTTTCAATTTGTGACTTTGTATACTAAAATGAACAATTGCAAGTGTTTTTTTCTTATATTCTCCAAGTTTGCCCAACAATGTTCTTTGCGAACATCAACCGAAGTGGCGTCATGGCTGTTATGGCTGCAGTCCTTACCACTCCATTTTGGAATTTCTTAAGTCTCCCTGTTAGCGATTTGTTTTCACTGCTCCATCATATTGTATAATAGTGAACAAGATAGGGTTTGATCAGCGTTTTGTACATTTATCTAAGTTTCCAGGAGCAAATTTTAAAGCCAAAAACTGTTGCTAGTCCTTAATGACAAACGTTTTCAAAGGCTCTAAGGACATTTCTGTATTAGGCGTCTGTCAATCTCTATCGTTTAGAACTTTTTAGAAACTAATAATGTTTCTTGTTGCGCCTTTTAGTATGAAAAGTCAGGTTCTGCGATATTAACATCAACAGAACAACTTCCGCCCAGTTAACTAATTCTCAAAGAGAATGTTATTAATGCGGAAAGTTAACAGACTTTTATTTAACAAAAAGCTTTAAAAAGTGTGACTCATCCAACCAGAGCCACCACCAAAGAAGTTCTAGTTTTTCACACATTCTCTAGAGGTAACAAAGGCGAAAAACGAAGCGGCGTTGACAAAATGTTCAAAACTTACGAGTCGTTCAAAGATAGTCTTTATGATAAGAAGAAACTGTTTTCTTGTTTCAACATGAAAATACCCTTTTTGCAGTTTTTTTTTACAAAGATTTAGAATAAGAGCTGGTTTTCATTGTCGGTGGCGTAGTGGCCGTGCAGTTAGCGTATTTGACTCATACACCTAGAATCGATCGCGAGTTCGAGCTCTAGTCAGACCACTGTGTTGTGTCCTTGAACAAGACACTTTACCCGACTTGTTCCAGTCGACTCAGCTGTATAAATGAGT
>JAOBAT010059476.1:0-25991 GCA_026413305.1 Hydrozoanthus tunicans | reverse complement strand
CCCCCCCCCCCCCCCCCCCCCCCCCCCCCCCCCCCCCCCCCCCCCCCCCCCCCCCCCCCCCCCCCCCCCCCCCCAGGGAACAGGGTCGTTCGAAAATGATCTTCAGGATCATGTGAGCGTGGTTGTCTTATGGATAGCGGTTTTCTTAGTATCAATTTTCGGTTTTCATCTAAAATTGAGCAACAATTGACGTTAAGCAACTCTTAGTGCTCAAATCTTTATATTAGTTCGTTTCTTAACCCAATTGTTTATAATCATGGGAATAAAAAATTCATTGCAACACTAGACGTATTAATTATATAACCAACGACACTGTTACTTCCTCGTACTTCTCTCTTTTGATTTGTAAAGATTAAAATTGCGTAAGACGTTTGCGTTACTAACTTCAGTAGAGGCAAAATATTTACTTCATAATTATGAAACTGTATTTAATATTATCATTATTTCATAACTATTTACTCACCTTGCTGTTTGTTAGGGCAGTTACTAACGGTTTCACCGTACTTGCTGCTGTATACTGTTAAAGGAAAAGCCAAACAAAATCGTTCATCATGCTGTTTTAAAGCTACAGCGGTGCTTGATATATAATTTATAATTGAACTAGAAAAGGTGATTGTCCGGTCAGTTTTAACCAAGAACCGCTTTTTCCCCAACGCGTTGACGCGTTGCGTTTAGTTATCGACCACTTTCCTTAGAAATTTAGGAAGCCGTACTTAGTGACGCTAGTTTCCAAGCCCTCGCTCGCCTTTATCACTTGTCGACGTTCAACGACCAGTATATTGAGTATTTATATGGAACTGAGTCATATTTCTTGTATAGGTAATCGCACGGTGCCAAGTATAATTACGAATTAATTTCACGAGTGTTTTCAACTTTTTTCAAACACAAGTGATATCAATCCTAAATTTTACGAGGAACCAGGTGATTACATGTTTATGACATTGAGTGCAAAATTCTTCGTTATCCGCGTCATCCAACGAGAAAGCGTTGCATAAGGTAACTCATTTATCCAAAGTTTCTTCTTTGCAATCTCTGAAAACATTCGGAAATCTCTGGAAGAGGTTTTTAAATCGTTTCTAAGGCAATTTTATGATTTTGAAAAAAATTGGGAAATCTTTGGAGGTATTCGGAAACATTCGGAAATCTTGAAGAATTTTGGAAAATCTTCCGAAAATGTTTTTGAAGGTATTTTTGAGAATTTTTAAAATTCTCGGAAAACCTTCGGAAATTTTTGAAAGTACCAAAGCGACCAATTTGCGCTAAAGAATTTTGCCCTGAATTAAGAAAAATGCCCCCGCTTGTATCCAATCAGCTCGAACTAATTTTGCCCTCTATGTTATAAGCTTAATACATTTTCTTTTTCTTTTTGAAGTTTTTACCCGTCCACACTATGTCGCTTCCCTCCATTATCAAAAACCTTCACTCTGGAAAGCGGTTTTGAAAACCTCCGTTTTCTGTGACACACACTTTCGTCTTTGATCGTTTCAAAAATCAGATAAAAAAATAGGAATGCGTTTTCATACGAAAACACGTTAATGAGGACAGAGTTTTTGTGTTTGTCGATAAATGGCCGTTGTTTTCTTACCACAAGACGACGCTGAAATTACCAGAAGTAATTGCAACCAAAATCTCATCTCGAGCTACTGTCTTCTCAGCTAAAAAATTGGGAAAGAGAAAAAAAATTATCAATGAATACAAACCGTGGAAGTCCCAATTTAGTAAAAAAAGACTACACAGAAACTACTCAATTCACTGATTGTTTAAGAGTAGGACCTCAGTTCGAAGTACAAATTCGCTATAGTTTTACAGTATATATATGTATTTTAAATAATTTGTTAGCTACGAGAAAATCAAGAAAAATCAAGAGATCTGATAAGTTTCGTAGCGTTGAACAGAAGTTCAATTTTCTTCAAGCTTTATTTCTTTTCAAAATTTTGTTATTAATTTGTGGGAATAATAGTTTACAATGTTATATTTTGTTTTAAGACTTATTTATATCAAGCCTCAGTTTTTTATACCATTTGCTCTTGTGATTTCTCATTAAGTTCAAACGGATAGCTTGATATCAGCGGGTTCGTACGGGTCATGGAAAACCTGGAAAGTTATGGAATTATTAAAATGTCATTTTCAGGCCTTGAAAGTCACGGAATTTGATTAGGGTCATGGAAAGTCATGGGAAACTGGCAGAATTTAGATTGGTAACGTGTAGAAAAATAATTAAGCCAATTCATATATTTGCACAAAATTACGCGCCTTTTTGTTGAATAATCTTGAAATGATTTCACCGCAGAGATAGAGTCGCGGAGACACAGTGCGGTAAAATCGTACGAGAGTTAAATCATTTTAATTTCTAGAGTTGAACTTAGTTGATAATGCTACTATGTCTGAAAATAAACATCCCTTTTTCACCTTGTTTAGCTTGTATTATACTAGGAAAAGTGAAAAATGGAACAACTTTTGATGTATTGAAGGAAAAAACAACATTGCTTGGTATTGGAAAACCGGGAAAAGTCATTGAAAAGTGATGGAACGTTGTAGAATTTCTAAATGTCAAAAGAGTGGGAACCCTAAATATATATGTATTTATTAGTATATATTTTAGACACCGTATTTACACACACACATATATATACTATACATATATATGCTGGGATGAGACAAAAAAATGTATTCATACACTGAAAAGAAAAAATGCAATGAACTAGGGTGTTAATCCAGTTAAATGCAAGCGCTGAGGACCAGGAAAATTTGTTATGCCATTTGGAAACACATACCAAAAATACACTAAGAAAAAGATACTTTTTTTGGAACGAGTGAGAAAGAAAACTGTTATAAGGTTAAATAGAGTTTCGTATTTAGTAATTGAGCAAAGAAACAAGTGGCTGTATTGTTTTACTTATAAATACAGATAGAACGAATAGTACCGACCACAGATAGGCCCTTCTTTGGAACACTTAATCTAACAAAAAAACTACAAATATAGAAAGATAATTTTTGCTCATCTTACCTTGAGCCAATATCTTTGTTTTCTAGTAAGCTGTCGCGGGCAAGTGGAGCTGACTTGACTTTGCTGTCTAAATGAATGATCACCTCAACCAAGTGTTAAACTTGGCACCGGCTACAGTTGACACTAATATCAGGTAATTGTCTACAAACACTTTTAAAGAATAATTTTTCGACCCGCCACAACCCTGCCCATTAGCCTATGACCTATAGTTAATCTGTGAGATTATTTTAATAATGCGATATCAATCAAAATTGATATGACATTGTCAGTAACTAAAGTATAGACCTTTTTCATGCATAGCAGCGATTTAATATTCTAGATCTTTTGTCTACACTTAAACTAACCCGGTTAGTCTCGCTTTGAGTTACACATTCTTTAATTTGTTTGACTCCAGAGTGTCTTTGCTGACTTACAATACTTTTAGATTAGCGAGTCGAATGCCTCGAGTGTTAGTCGAATGCCTGCGAAATGTGTACAACACTCGTGATTTACACCGTATTCGATCAGCCTGTAGTCGTAACAACAACATTAATTTAACCATTTCTTACTACAAACATAAATGTGTTTTTTACAAAGAAAGCTGCTTCCGCTGGTGGTTATGACCGCAAAAAACAGCCACTGAGACCTCTTGTGCCCTTGTAACTTCTTTGTTATAACAAGGCAAGCCTCAATCAAACGTAGCAACAAAAAAACAAAAGTAATTTTTCATTGAAATAACTAGGTAGTTCTCTCTGATAAAATACTTTGTTGGCATTTGGTTACGCTGGTGTTAGTAGTTATATGATAGATCACTGGCTTGGTAGCTCTCTCAATGTGGTTCGAAAAGTGTTTCTAGATCTTTGGGTTTCGAAAGTAAAAGTAGAAGTTTCAGGGAAGAAGGTCAGGAAGCAACGTTGTTTCAACAAGACGTTAAAAAAACCCAGTCAGCAAGTCCGTTGCAGGTTACCTACTAGCACTGAAGCTGATACTCATTTATACAGCTGAGTCGACTGAACAAGTCGGTTAAAGTGTCTTGCTCAAGGACACAACACAGTGGTCTGACCGGGGGCTCGGAATACGAGTCGAACACTCTAGCAGCACAGTAATTGCACCGCCGACTAGTGACGGGCCTGCTGATTATCAACTTTTTTTGCGCATTCAGCTACAGAAAGTTTAAAACAGAAACTAAAACAAAGTTTTCAAAGCACAAAGCTTTTATTCCAGCTCAATTCTTTCTAGGCTAATCTTGCGGAGTAATCCTTTGCCAAAACTCAAATGACCTAAGGCCATTACAGCAAGCATTACACAACATTAACTAAACAGTGAAAACAATAGTACTTCATCAGTTTGCCATAGGGAAAAAAACAAATATCAGTTGTAAAATTCCGGGTGACAATGAACAACTTCATTACATCTGATATCATGAGTGGTTTGAACACACATTAGCCTTAGTGGAATCATTTGTCAGCAAATGCTGATTCTACTAGAAATAGTATCAGCATAGAGTAAGGATTTTACAGGTTGTCAATCGATTTGCCCTTGTAGCAGGTGTTACGCTGGTAGTCATAGCAACAGTTAGCTTGCTCGCACTCTGCAGCATTGCTTGTACTTATCGGGCAGTTTGCTCTCGACCCAGTTTGAAAGCACATCGATCCTGCATGGTTAAAGTAAAGATAAAAGAAGTTAAAACCTCTTTAGCTCAATAATTAAGAACAAACCTAGAACTTCAACAGAACATCGTTTTTTCTAAGCTTTTATTTAATTATGTACCAGTGACGCCTTTACCTTTCTTATAGTAACATTTTGGGCCAGCGTTTTGCACCGTCATATCCCAGTAACATCGATCGGGTTTGGCCTCGCATTGAGTATAGGTGGCGTCTGATGGGGCAGCCTGGATTTTATCCCTAGCAAGAACGACGTCTGCACACTCCTTCGGAACTGAAAGGAAAACAGATTGAGTTCTACGCTAGTAGTATCAGATATCGATAAACAGGGAAAAGAATAAGGTTAATATTTTACCTGAGGGAAAAAGAACAAAATAATAAGTTGCAAATTAATGCTTTCATCGTATTTGCAAAAAATTCGTCTGCATGATACGGGTGACAATAAACGATTGCATTACATCTATACAACCGCCATCTTATTCGCTGTGGTCAGTGGAATATGTGTCACGGGATGGTGAATGACAGAGATAGTGATAGTCAATTAAGACATACAAACCTATTTCAATAGTAAACGTGTCATCTAGAGCCGGTTTCGGATGGTGAACAACTCGCTTATTCTTTCCATATACATCAAGCCTTCCATCCTTGGAGTTATCACTGAAGGTTATCCATCGACCGCTCCTTACAATCTCGATTCCGACAACGGGCCCGCGCCAACGGTGAAGCCTGAAGTTCGTGTTGTCATTGCTTTCTCTGGTATTATCTGCCCAGATCGATGGGTAGTCGTCGGCGAAGAAAAAGTAACCGGATGGCTGATTGTCACTTGAGCGAACTCCTGTCATTTTCTTACGCAATATTTCAAACCTCACCGATTCTGTTCCTCCCCAAAAACCGCAATGAACTTTGAAAGTTGTTCTAACGCCAGGCTCCGTTACAGGTTTTGCGAACTTTCCACAACATCTGCGAAAGAATGCAAAAAGCTTTAGCTATTTGTTTCCCGCGGGGACTCCAATTGACAACAGGCGGTTGGTTACTCGACGGCTCGTAGAACATTTTGATAAAGATAGTTGAAGTTTCGATCAATTCCAATCAAACTGGCTCTTTCTGTTTTTCGACAACCTCGAGCTTAACTTAAGCTGAAAGTACATTGCTAAAGATAGACTACCTCTTGATATACAAAACGTGGAAATTGAGAATATATATAAAAAAGGAAATTTGATGAAATCTTAAGCTGGATAAGACCCGAAGTTGGAAAAGATCTTAAAACTGTGTAAGCTCATAAACTGGGTAAGCTCATAAACGGGGTAAGGTCCTAAGCTGGATAAGATCCTAAACTGGGTAAGATCTTAAAACTGGGTAAGCTCATAAACTGGGTAGGAAACTTAAATGGCTAAGATCCTAAACTGGGTCAGATCCTAAGTTGGATAAGATCCAAAACTGGGTAAGATCCAAAACTGGGTAAAACCCCAAACTGGGTAACATGAAAAAACAGGGTAAAATCCAAAACTTGATAAGATCCTTAACTGGTTTCAATTCTAACTTAGTAAGATTCTAAACTCGGTAAGATCCTAAGTTTAATAGATCCTAAACTAGGTAACATTCTAAACTGGGTAAGAATCTATACTGGACACGATCCAACACTGGGTAATTTCAAAAACTGTGTAAGATCCAAAACTGTGTAGGGTCTAAAATTGGGTAAGATCGAAAACTGGATAGGCGCAAAACGGGGTAACATTAAAAACTGGGTAAAGTCCAAAACTTAGTAAGATCCTTAACTGGTTTAAATCCCGACTGAGTAAGATTCTAAACTGGGTAAGATCCTAAGTTGGACAATATTCTAAACTGGTAACTTGTTAAGACCTAATACTGAGGAAGATCTAAAACTGGTTTAGAATCTTTCTTGGATAAGATTCTAAACTGGAAAAGTCCCAAACTAGGTAAGGTCCAAAGCTGGGTGAGATCCTTAACTGGTATGGGTAAGAATTAATCCTGCATAGCAAGCAGTTTTGTGTGTAAAGATTATATCTAGTTTTTCTATATATAGTTTTACAAACGCATTCTTAAGATGATTTTGCGGTTAGATATCTACTCACTTTGTTCTCAGATAACTGTTGTCTCCAGTGTCCGTAGCAAACGCAAACACGTATCGTCCATTGTAGGTCTTAAGTCGTACATAAGCGTTACCACCGTCAGGACAGATCTGTTTTCTCAAATCTGCGACGTAAGATCAGGCACGAGTTTACGATTTCCCTTCCTTGACAACAACATGCAACCCGTTTACAAGGTTTGTTGGTGGCTTCGTTACATACTTTGTTCAAACAAAGCTGGGTTCCTATTCTTTCCACCCACAGATTCTTAAACCCACTAGGATATCAGAGCATTCAGCAACTCTAATTGACAACATATTTTTTAATTCATTAGAACATTTTGGTACTAGTGGTAATATACTGTCAGGAATAACTGACCATTTACCTAATTTTATAATTGTAAACAAACTCTCAACACTTCCAAGTAATCTTAAAATATACAAGAGAGATTTCTCCACTTTTGATAGGGATGCTCTGTTATCTGAAGTAGCCTCTATCGATTGGATAAGCATTCTTCCTAGTGAAGCCTCAGCCAATGTCAATGATATTTTTCAAACTTTCTACCAATGTATATCTGAGATCATGGATAGGCACACGCTACTTAGAAAATTGTCAAGGAAAGAAATCAAATCCTTTTCTAAACCATGGGTTACATCTGGCCTGAAAGCATCAATCAAAGTCAAAGACAATTTATATAAAAAATACCTACTGTAGCAACCAGAAGCGTTTATTATCATACAAAATATAAGTTTTATCGAAATAGAGTAAGCTCTCTTCTAAGAATTTCAAAACAAAATTATTATCATGATTACTTTGATGCCAACAGCGAAAACATGAAAAATATATGGTCAGGAATAAGACAGTTGGTTACACTAAAGGGCAGAAATTCTGGCCGTCCCTCTAAAATAATCTTAAACAATCGAAGTATAAAAGACCCTAAAGCCATTGCCACAGCTTTTAACAATATCTTTGCTAGAATTGGAAGCAAACTTGCTGATGATACACCTTTAGTTAACATTGAACCTGAGTCCTACCTTGGTCCTCAGCTACCTAACAGTTTTTGTCTATTTGCTGTAACATCCCTGGAGATAGAGGATGAAATCTCTAATCTTAATGCTTCAAAGGCAACTGGACCTTTTAGTATCCCAGTCTGCCTTTTAAATCTGCTAAAAACATGTCTTTCTAAACCATTAGAAATTATATATAATTTCTCTTTCAGTAGTGGCTGTGTCCCAGACCATTTTAAGTTAGCCAATGTTTTTCCTATTCGCAAAAAGGACTCAGTTAGGCCTTCGATACTGTTGATCACAAAATTCTTAAGAAACTCTGTCATTATGGTGTACGTGGAATCTCGTATCAGTGGTTCGAATCCTATTTGTATAATAGGAAACAGCTTGTCGCAATAGGAAACGAGGAATCTGAGAGTCTATTGATTACTCATGGGGTTCCACAGGGCCCGGTTCTTTGTCCTCTTCTCTTCCTTCTCTATATTAATGACTTCTATAAATCTACTGATATGTTTGATTTTCATATTTTTGCTGATGACAAAAACCTCTTTTCTTCTCAAAAACGTCTATTAGCTCTTGAATCTGAAATAAGTGATAATCTTTATCATATCTCATATTGGCTTGCTGCCAACAAGCTCTCTCTGAATATTGAAAAAACAAATTTCATCATCTTTCATCCTCCTCAGAAAAAAGCAAATTACCCATTCAAATTGAATATTAATGATAAGTCAATTAAGAGAGAAATGTGCATCAAGTATCTTAGTATCTAAATAGATACTCACTTAAACTGGTAAACTCAAATATTTTCTCGAAAAAATCAAACGTTGTGTGGGTATTCTTTCCAAGTTGAGACAGTATCTAAATACCACCTCATTGATTAGGCTCTATTACTCGTTGATATATCCTTTCCTTAGTTACTGTACATTAGCTTGGTGGAATACTTACCCGACTACTTTACAACCCTTAATTCTTCTCCAGAAAAGAGCAGTAAGTATTATTACTTTTTTTGATTTCAGGGCTCATACAACTTTACTCTTTTACCATTTGAAGTTACTTAAACTCTCAGACCTGATTTATTTTAAAATGCCCTTTTCATGTATGAATACAACAATGGAACTCTACATTCACATTCAGTCACTTCTTCAAAAGTTTAAGCAGTGTCCATCAGTACAATACAAGATTGGCAAAAAAGAAATCATTCTATTTACCAAAAATAACCAACTACGGTAAATTTAATATTCGTTTCCATGGCGTTAAAGTTTGGAATTCCATTCCTAATTACATGAAAGGTAAACCACTGTCAACTTTCAAGAGACATCTAACCGAATCTCTCCTCAGAAACTATTTAACACAAAAATATTCTAAATATTTATAATGCAGCATTTTTTTCCTGCTCTTTTCCCTTACACATTCAAAAGTGTCGTGTTTCATTTTTGTTTTTGTCTTGTCTTGTCATGTCTTGTGTTGTGCTGGTAGACCCTACAAATAGTATAGTTACACTGTCTGGCCCTGCCATTTAACTCGATTAGTCCTTAGACTATTTTCTAAGTGGCGTGTGCTCATTAAACTTTAGTTCTTAAAACTTTTTATAGTTGATATAATGAGTGCTAATAAGTTGTTGTTGTTGTTGTTATAGCTTCTGTTGTCACCACTGTCCGTAGCAAACGCAAACACATATCGTCCATTGTAGGTCTTAAGTCGTACATAAGCTTTGCCACCGTCAGGACAGATCTGTTTTCTCAAATCTGCGACGTAAGAATTTGAAGAATTCCTTGACCAAATCATGCAACCTGTTTATAATATCCGTTGATGGCCTCGTTACAACGTGTTTGAGGAGATCTTGTGCGTCATTTTTTTAGCTTCATTGTTGTGGATCTAGGCCGTTTTTAGAGGGGATGGAGTGGGGCTGCAGGGAATGGGGTTGTTCCAAAACTATCTTCAGGATCATGTTACTATAGTTGTCTCATTGCTGGCAGGTTTCAATTTTATTGTTTAATCTCATTTTGAGCCACAATTGGCATTAACAAACACTTAATAACTAAATTCTTAAGTTTGTGCATTTCTTAGAGCAAGTGTTTACAAAAACTGTTTTGATAAAGAACAATATAAAAATTATTTCCTTCTCCCTTTTGCCTTGTTCAGATAAATATTTAAATTATTAGTTTGTATAAACAACTTCTGTAGTTGCAGAGTATTTACTCTGATATATCACAATTCATTTAACACATAATTATTTACTCACCTCGCTGTTTATTAGGACAGTTACTAACGGTTTCACCGTACTTGCTGCTGTAAACTGTTAAAGAAAAAGCCAAATAAAATTGTCCATCATGCTGTAGTTAAAGCTGCAGCGTTGCTTAATTTCCGGGGGAGGGGTATGACCGTCGAAAAGGTCCCGAAAAAACCCTAAAAAATACCAATGGATAAAAAATTCCACCCTAAAAATACCTCTCGGTTTTAAAATTACCCAAGAAAATAGCAATTGAAAGCTGAAAATTTTGGCTGGGGTAGTTAGCGGGTCGGCGCTAAGTCCCCTCAACATGCGCTGAACGTGATAGGCAGTTAATAAAGGACGTTCGCCAAAGGACTTTTGTCTTAACTTCTTATCAGTACGCAAGTTTACTGAATCACAGAACTACAAGCAGACCAATAGCTTGAGGTATTTCAACCCTAAAAATACCTGGCTCTTGGTTTAACGCAAGATTTCCTTTAACAATCCCTGAAAAATACCGAACTCGCAATTTTAACCCCTAAAAACACGACGGTCATACGTACCACCCCAATATACGGAGTATTTATTTCTCGAAGTAAGCAGCGTGTTTGGCGTTTTCGAAAACCTTAGTTTTTCTCGTCCACACTAAAATGCTGTACCTTCATTTTCAAAAATCACCACACTGGAAGATGGGTGGCAGAGCCAGGGGGGGGGGGGGGGGGCATGCCCCCCATATTTTAGGTCTAACACTAGCAGGTTTAGAATAGAAATTTCAGATTTCATAACGAACTATTACAATTTCAACTGTTCTCCCCCACCCCTTCCCCCTTCCCAATATTTTTTTTCTACTGTTTGTGGAAAGTTTTGAAAAGCTCATTTTCTGTAACACTTTCGTTTTTGATCGTTTTATTGGACGGAAAACAAAACCAAAAAAACCTATATGCGTTTTCAAACGAAGACGCATTAGTTTAGTCAGAGCTCATGTGTCTGCCAATTATAATTGACTGCTGTTTTCTTACCAATAGATGACGCAGAAATTAGCAGGAGTAATTGCAGCAAAGACCCCATCTCGATCTCCAGTCTCCTCAGCTGTGGTGTCGGGAAGGAAAATTATATTAATGGCTTTATTAATGAATGCTAAACTTTTTGTTTCTTAATACGTATCCAATTTGTCTGAGACCATTTCCAGTTACAAACGTCTTTTGCTTGTTCGAAAATAACGGCTACCCGAAAGTAGTGGCTCCTTTTGCCGACAAAGTCCGAAAGGGCCGCTACTTTCAAAATTCTACGGTATTTGACAATTTTGTCCATTTTAAGGTCTAGTTGTATCACGTACATTTATAACATTTACTATAGGATCAAGAGTTGTCATATTTAGGACCTTTGTTACATTTCAAGACAACTCCATGTGTTGTTACATTTCGGACCAGCTGTTACATTTAAGCCTTTAACAAAGGCCGGGAATTTTTTTTTTTTACGCCCTCGGAAACACATAGTCAAAATTGATCATTTTAAATAGGTCCTGCTTTTTAAACTTAAAGAAGAAAGCTATACACAAATAGATAGAAAGGTAATTTTTCATTTCCTACCTTTGTAATCGAGTACTGTAATCTGCTGCGGACAAGTGGTTCTGATTTGACTTTGCTGTCTAAAAGAATGATCACCTCACCCAAGTGTTAAACTTGGCACCGGCTACAGTTGACACTAATATCAGGTAATTGTCTACAAACACTTTTCAAGAAAAACATAATCATAACCCTACCAAATGGCCTCTGACCTTTAGCTTATCTATGACATCAATTGATATCACGTTGTCAGAAACTAAGCGAGCAAGTTAATTAACTCGTTCAAGGGCCAGGCTGACGGGACAAATTAAATGTAGACAAAAGAATATTTAAATCGCTGCTATTTGTGTCTATATATGTCTATTCTTTATTGCTTCTTTGCTGGTTTACAATACTCTTTATTGTCACTGAGGCAGTGTGATAGTTAAGGCCATCACACACAAGACGATTTTTCGTCTGAAAGGCTTCAATTTTTTTTTTCGTTTGCGACGAAAATTTGCTGACTAGTTCGTCTGAATGGCGCGGCTGTGTGTGGCAGTTACAGACAAAGATTGGGCACAATTTTATATCATTACGAATAGGAAGCGAAATTGCAAGCATGCGACAAGTAGAAAATAGTTCGTGCAACATGGCCTGTGCACTTGGCCGATAAACCCCGCCACAAAAAAGTATAGAGCTGCGCCAGATCAGATCAGATTTATTCCAGGAAAAAAAACAGAGGAATTTCGTAAAAAAGTTCTCTAGTTATTGGTGACATTTCGAAAGTTATAACTGAGGCTGTAAATCTACCGTGCAAAGCAAAGAGCTGCACAAGATGTTTCGAACCAGTGCACCGACGTCAGTAGCAGGTTCCATTTACAGCTAATCGATTAGCTGTATTGCTTGTGTTGACAAAGTTAAAGGTCTTTTCATTCAATTAAAAGACCTGTTTGATTCAAACTTTGTATAAGTTAAATATTCACAAGAAGTTTTTGCGAATTACGCGGCTAAACGTAGAGATTTCCGAAGTAGTTGCTCTTCTTGTATAGCATTCAAGGTCAAAAGAATGTTTTTGCAACCTTCTTCGGAATCAAAGCTTGGAACCAATTTCTTAAATCCTTCAGTTATAAACTCAAACCATGTTTTAAGTTTAATTTGGCCTAAATCAACATGGCTGACTTTAAAGTTCAGACGGGTTAACAAAGATAAAAGGACCAATCAAGTGCAACCAGTTCAAACCGTGGAAATCTAGTTGTGAAGTATATCACCTTAGAAGTGATTCTATCAGTTGCCATTAAAGATCATCGGACACTTCGAAACTGAGCAAAGCTGATAGAAACCAAGTTAAAAGGTGAGTGGCATTTCTGGTTTCATGTAATTTTACATGTTTGAAATAAACGCTTTTTTTTATAAAAACAACTTTATAGGAACAACGAGGCTCAGATTGGGCGATAAGAACAATTTAAGAGGGCTCGACCTTGCCTTTTTATTTAAATTTTACGCAGTTTCGATTTTTGAAAACGTAACAATACAGAATGAATAGAAATGATTCGAAGTGTTTCTGATCTACTTTAATCGTTGCCATTGCCTACTTGCCCGGAAGTTAATTTCTTACAATGTACGTTTAGTGCAATACCTTAATTTAATTTTTATTTCTATTTAAACCTCACGCAGAAATAAATACTATTTATGAATAGTTTGAGGCTGAAATCACCAAAAAAATAAAAAAAACATTGAGCCTGGGCCAGATTTACAAGTTATTATGAAAAGAAAAGCGTGCATTTTGATGAATAAGCTCCTAAAAATTAGTAGTGAAACTTCCTAACAATTTTTTAAGGTTTAAAATCACCGAAGACTTTTCGACACCGGTACCGCCTTTACGTATTACAGTACATTTAGTTGATTGAGAAAAAACAACCCTGTGTAACAGATCTGGTTGATTTTGAATCTTCATGAGGATTATCATACATTTTTCGCCAGGTTACAAGGTTTCCAACAAGGTTGATAAAAATTTTTTTACAAGGTTAATTTTAGGGCCTGGTCATTCTAATATTACACAATGTTTTTTTTCAAGAACCAGTTAGTTAACCGAGGGTCATTGTTCTTAATTTTTTGGCGATTTAAATCTCAAACTGTTCTTATTTCTATCATATTAAATTGAAGAAAAACTAAACCCACAAGGTATTGAAATACTATCATAGGAAAACGAATTTTGGTCAATTCAACACCGCGAATTTATCGTAGAATCGCGGCTTAGTCGTTTTCCCGAGACGATTTCTTATTCGTTGTGTATTGTTCTGTACGGTAAAGATTGATGCTAGGTAAAAATTCAAAAAATCAGCTATGGCCAGCCCGAGTTTCAGCTTGTTCTTAAACTGTTCTTTAAAGAAAAAAAAAATTTTTTTTGCCAATCTGAGCCTCGTTTTTATAAAGGTGAACTATCGTTTGCACAAAACCTCTCGTAAATCCATAAAAATCACTCTTTTCATGCACTTTTTTTAAACCTCACGTCGAAGATAGATTTTCCCACAAAGATAACTCGTACCTGGACACCCGTTCCAGTTTGTATACCAAACCGCCAATGTGACCCCTCGTGATCCGATCAGCTTGGATACGAACGTAACATTTGAATCGTGTGGAGTAGGGCACTGGAAAATATACACTGTTTACTCGGCTGAAATTGAATTCATTTGGAACGTGTGTCGAAAGCCAGGTATGAAAACTAATCGTTCGACGCGAGGTTTGAAAAACAATGAAAAAAAGAGGTTTCCCAAACATTTGCTTTTGAAAATTCGGTTGGTGTTCTCAAGTATCGTGATGGGAACATATATATAGAGTTTCTGTGTTTTAGAAGTGTAGTATGTAGTGTAATGTGTGAAGTTCAGATAGTGTTCCCCTTGAAACTATAAAAGAGTTTGATAAATTCGCCCCACTCCTGCAAGACATCTTTCGTCTATTTTGCTCTTTTTACGCACTATGGTAAAAAAAATTTACGAACGAGTTAAAAATTAAAACATTCGTTTGTATTTTTTAAAATTGACTTAAAATATGCATATTTACAAAATTGCTTGTGCGATATATTTCGCTGAGCAACCGGTCTCTTCAGGTCTCCACTTTAATGTGTGAAGTTAGAAGCGAAAAATAAGCTTCTTTTAAGATTTTCTGTATTTGCTTCTGGTTTAAAAACTGAGTAACTTAACTTAAAAGAAACTTTACTATAGAAATACATCGATTTGGTTTTATAGATTTTATGAGAAGTTTCACTTTAAGTGTAAATCAAACGAAATGCACGTGTTCCAAAAGGTGGGGAAAACAGGTCGTTTTTCAACACCCTGTACAAACTTTTCGGAGACTTTCTATTTACACAGTAAAGAGGAAAACATGGTTTCTGATATTAAAAATCATCAAGTAAATTGAAATAGAAAATCTGATTCAATATCTAAAGCAGTTTCTAAAAGTATGTTTTCAATAAGTTAGGTTTAGTTTCTTGAAAAGCAATATAACTTATGGTTCCAAAAATGGGTACAGTGTTTGAAGCTCAATTTCTGTCATAACGTGGAGTGGTTTCAATCATGTTGAGTAACCGCGCTCGCTATCTGCATATGAGTTTAAAAGTTTTCGTTCACTAGTCCTAACCCCGTTTTCCAGTCTGAGGATCTAAAAAATCGAAAAAGTTTCAACTCAATAGTAATTCCTTTGTTCGAAACACAAATTCTTAACTTCCTTTAGGATTTTAGATTATTTAGCCATGATAAACACTTCCGTTGGTATTGTTTATGAGGTTATAATGATTGGCGTTAAATATTTTCTCAGCTTTGTTGTACACGTTTGTTTTTAAGACTAGAAAATTTATTTTGCTTTTGTAAGATTCTCTGAAGATATTTCTGAAACTTTAAGATTATAGAGTTGTTTTAGCCATCATACCCATAAGTTGCGTTTTAGCTTCATGCATTTTTACTGTTGGGAATAATCGTATTTTGCTGACATTTTTTCAGACAAGTTCATCACCACTGAAAACTAAATCGACGGAGTTGTATCGTTGTTCACATTTAACGATACTTCTAAATACCAACAGTTTTGCTACAGCCTGAAAAGTTTGGGTTTATCTGCCGCTAAACAACCTCGTATGCGCGCTCCCTCAGTGATTTAATCGTCGTAACAAATGCTGGCAATTTAAACCGCAGTTGCAGTTTAAAACGCGTATATCTTAACCCTTTCCAGAGATTGATAATTTTAATTATTAATCAAAATTATATTGAATAATGTAAAAAAATTATTAGTTCATTTAACAATAAAAAGAGCCTCGCTTGCTGAACATTTCTATGCGTCGTGTCCACCTTTAGAAGGTAATATTTGAAATCTTTCCAAACAATAAAACTGTATTGTTTGCTTTTCTAGAACTGACTTAGTTGAATTACTAAATTGGAATACATCTCGATAGACACTTTACAAGACGATCTCCGAGGCTACACATGGTTGCATTAAAATTCGCAAATCGCTTGTTACACAGAATTTTTAAGAAGCTTGCGTATAACTTCAGGATTGATAAGATGCAGTCCAATTTACCACTCTACGACATAAACTTGATTTCAGGATAGGCCAACCGGAAGTCAGATTAGCTTTCACTAGAACCTAGTCTCCTAAGTCAGGGCATTGCTCCTTTAACACTCTGAGTCCTTAACAAAGATTGGCAGTGGGAGTAGAACAAGAAGGCCAATTGGAGTGAAACAGGGATTCCTTCTAGTTATATAAGTAGCTGTGATCATTTCGCTGTAATCTACTTTATTTCTAATTCACAACCTTTGAGATTTTTGTTTTGTTAAGGGAATAAAACAGCATCGCCTCGTTTCTCTCAACATTTTCCTCGTGTCCTCTTACGTCATAACCATTTTATAAAATTGTCTAGAAACACAAGCGTTGCTGTTTTATCCCTTTTAGAAAATAACTATAGAGAAAGTGGACTTTGGAAAATCCTCTATCTTTTTTGGAAAAAGATCTTGAGCTGTGTGACGTCAAATCCATTTTCTAATCTCTCATAGAAAACAGATTTGTAACCAATCAGAGCGCGCGTTACATCAGGATTATTTTGTTGAAACGCCACAGGTGTGACAAAAGTCCTTGTCTTCACCAGTAAACAATGTCCGCCAACTCCCTGGTGCTGTTGTTCCTGCTATGCATCATCAGTGACGCCTACACGAGTGTGTGGCACTCATCGGGTATCGGACACGCAGCCCGACTAAGCCCGTTAGAAAGAAGCAACGATGAAATGGACTCTTTAGAGAACCTCGCTGAGCTCTACACTAGTCAGCAAGCGTCTGTTGAAGATACTCGGTTCTTCGGGAAGCACGGAAAAGCCATGTTTGAACAAGTATCAACTCTTAACGCGATGGCTATGGCTAAAACAGGCAACAACTTGGCTACAAGAGCTAGACTAGAGCTTACCTTACTTCAGGTAACTAAAACAGTTTTTGCACAATAACAACTTTACTTCTTTTTTTTAGTAAAAATAGTATGGGGTATCTCTCAATCTATGTGAAGATGCTTCTGTAGATTGTAGCGTAACTAAAGATGAATAAAGCCCCGTTTGGTCAAATAGTTATACAATTACATATAGTTGAACCCCGATTACTCGAACCCTCTATATCTTGAATTTTCTGTTAACTTGAATCAAAATTGTTTTCCTCTTGGATGTGCCTCATATATTTACAATAAATTTTTACCCCTTATAACTCAGTAAGTAATTTCAACTTTTCTTGGCATTTCGAGTTGTTGGGGTTCAACTGTGTGCCATTACCAGTACAGCTGAAACCCGTAACTCGATAGGCCAAGAGAAGTTGAAATTTCTTCGAACTTACGAGGTTTCGAGTTATGGGGTTAAAATTTGTCTTCTCAATCGAGCTGCGGGAATAATTGCGGGTCGCAAGGCTACCGCTACTGATACAAAGCAAATTCTGAAGTGGACAACCCTACAATGCCGCAGAGAGTACCACAAGTGCTTGCAGATTTATAAATGCATCAATGGCCTGGCTCCAGCATAATTATCTCTTAGACAACTTCTATTTCTCGGAACAAACGCAAAACTACAACACTAGAAATAAAGACCTTATCTGCCTGCCACTTGCCAAGACAACTAAATTTCAAACATCTTTTAAATGCAATGCCGCAAATTCCTGGAACACTCTTCCTCGTAACTTACACCATGACCAGTCTCTTACTAGTTTTAAACTAAAAGTCAAGCAGCATCTTAATCACCTCAGTTAATTTTCACTCTTATGAACCTTTTGAATGATTTCTTTTGTTTTCATTTTTATAGTTTATAATTTATTCATATTATTCTATACAGATTTCCATTCGAACCAGCTATGCTGAACAGGAATTTCTGTTTAGATAATGTCAATAAATAAATAAATAAATAAATAAATAAATAAATTACAGAAAAGTATTTGACCAAATCCAACGGGAAAATCAGTTTTGCTTTGAGTTATCGGGGAATCGAGTTATAGAGGGTTCGAGTTATGTACTAATGAATACAAGTTATCTCTTTTCAGACACTTCTTTATGATCTCTCATCGGATGGTTTGATGGGTTCATTGAGTAAACTACTGGAAAGCGACCGAACCTACTTCTACGATACACTTACTGAGGGACAGAATTATAGGGATTCTATTGAAGCTGTTGTTCGTCAAAAGTTACAGGAGTTTGCTAATGGACCAAAAACTGAAACAGACAAAGAGAGAGTAAGAAATGAGATAAGAGAAGCACTTAGAGGTTAGATAACACGTAGTTATAATCTTGTTATTTCATTTCCATTTGATTGAGGTTCGATTGAAGTACCTATAGCCGCCATTTGATTATGGTGACAAATTTACTAAATATGAACATTGAATAAAGAGAGCTCAAGAATTGAGACCAGAGAAGCACTTAGAGATTAGAGAACACGTAAATACAGTCTTGTTTTTTCATTTCCATTTGATTGAGGTTCGATTGAAGTATCCATTGCCGCCATGTGATTATGGTGACAAATTTACTAAAAATGAACATTGAATAAAGAGAGATCAAGAATTGAGACCAGAGAAGCACTTAGAGATTAGAGAACACGTAAATACAATCTTGTTTTTTCATTTCCAATTGATTGAGGTTCGGTTGAAGTATACATTGCCGCCATGTGATTATGGTGACAAATTTACTAAAAATGAACATTGAATAAAGAGAGATCAAGAATTGAGACCAGAGAAGCACTTAGAGATTAGAGAACACGTGAATACAATCTTGTTTTTTCCTTTCCATTTGATTGAAGTATCCATAGTCTTCATGTGATTATGGTGACAAATTTACTCAATATGAACATAAATTAACGTCTTAAAATAACTTCTTTTTTGCCAGTACAAGTTTCGGAGCAAAGAACCAGGTTTAACGAGGCTTGGGTAAATGATAATAATAGGATCGAGAGGCAGTCAAGTAACAAAAAAAGAGCAAAAGCACTTTGGGCAGACATGAGACAAATAATCAAACGCGTCCCGGCACCGGAGCTCAAGTTGGGTCCCTTGACAGATGTGGTTCATATCGCATTGGGGATTCAAGGACTGGTTCAGGCCGTCTCCACTAACAACGTCAAAGGCATTGTGAAGAGCTCCGTCGGAATAATTGGAGCAACAGTAGCTTTGGGCTTGTTTGCCGCAGGAGCCAGTGGTATTGCAGTAGCGGCCAAGGTCGCTCCACTGGTCGGTTTATTGTTTTATATTGCAGGGATGTTTATTGAAGCCTTCTGGCCTAGTAACACCGCGATAGAAACTGCCAACAAGCTATCTAGTTATGCAAGGAAAGAAATCAATGGTTTTAGTCCGCAGTTGCAGCAAATGTCGCGAGAAGGCAGAAGGTTTGTAACTTTGTGCCCTCAACTCTTTCTTTAAGTGAGGGGGGAGGGCGAGGGACGAATAGTGGTATAGAGGACATTTCTTGGCCCCGCGGAGATACAAACTTTTTACTCGATCTTTTTCTAATCGATGAACTAATAATACTAATTACGTGATATTAAAGACAAGGAGAAACTCGAAAAAAAAAATCCGAGCCCCAGCTGGGATTTGAACCCACGACCCTCCGTACTCTAGTCGGATGTCCATTTATACTCACATAAGAGGTTGGTTGGCTGCATATATATGCTTTAATGTGACAGCGTGATGCTGTTAGTGAGTTCAACCGCGGCAGTTATTTACTGTGTAACCGCGTGATGCGGTTCCAATCTTAACCCAAAAATCGATCCTTGCTCACTATAGAGTCTCCAGTAGCTCAGTGGTTTGAGCATCCGACTAGAGTACGGAGGGTCGTGGGCTCGGATTTTGTTCCGAGTTTCTCCTTGTAATTAATATCACTTTTTCTAATCGTAAATGATAAATTCCAGATTTTTTTTAACCTAAAAAATGAACTGTAACACTAAATATGTATTTTATTAGCTAAATTTGTTATCATCATACATGAAGAAAAAGTTCTTTCCCCATCGGTTGGAGGCGGGAAACTAATTTTAACATTTTGAAGTCGCTCAGTATCTCACTGCAGTTTATATGTATAAAATAGAAAGATGATATGACATGGTCTCTTGGAGATACGAATTTTCTCTTCCCGTGTTGGAATGCTTCGTGTTCTCCGCGCGGCCATCTAGTATCTTCTATGTATGACATATGCTACGACGTGATAATATGATATGTTGTATGTGATGAGGCAGATGTGGTATGTTATGATAAGTATTGGTAATCAAATGGTTTGAAGTGCAATTCGGAATTATTCAGCACGAGTAAACATTTCAAAGACTAACTTAAAATTGAGCGAGCGAAGCAAGTACAATTTGTTGACCGACACCTGTCATCTTGGCATAAAACTTCGGGGTTTTGTCGATAAACCAGCCTGGCGAGTTTCGACAAGCTGGTGGTTTTCATCTCAGCCAAACTTGAAAACACTCACCGCCATGTTGTGGTGTTCCTTGAGGCCCCGGAAGCCAATTTGGGTAAACAACCACCAAACAGTTTGTGGCAGGACCTGAGGACTGATTGTTCCTAGTTTTCCCGTTTCCCAGAGCGTTTTTTCCTCCGGTTTCCCGTGAGCGCCCTCGCCTTGTTTGGTTTCTTACCTTTTCCCTGCTGTCGTAGCTTTCGAGCTTTGCCCTCAAGAACTTTTTTCGACCCGGCAAACTCTTTTTCTGGTATTATGGAAAACTTGCAGCCGCTGTCTCCAAATGCCTGTCAAGTGAAGCTTGCATAACTTGGAGACTGTTTGGTTCCTACTCTGTTCCATCTTCTTTTCGCACTGTCGCGTAAAACTGATGCAGCAATAATTTAGCTGCTCTGGTTTAAACTTTGTATTCCATCGCTATAACCAGCTTGTTGTGCCTAAGTTTTCCAAATCTTCAACCAATTTATTGTTTGTACTTACGGCAGTGTTTTTACTTGTTGACTTCTCTTTTAAATATTGAATGAGTTCGTCACTGCACTGGGCAAACCTAGCCGCCATTTCATTTTTTTACAACCAGTGCAATTAAACCAGTGATTGCACTGTTTGTGATTAACAAAGAGGTTCTCGTCCAATCAGATTGCAGTAATTTTTCTATGCATATTATTAAATGTGATACAAAACGTTATGTATGATATATATTATGTGATGTGGCAGGTATAGAAAAGATAGAATAGGCTGGGATACGGTTTGGTTTCGTATTATGCGAGAAGATATTTCTTTGACATCATGGTACAGTACGAGAGGATAATTATACGACATCGTATGATAGAAAGTGATACTATACGTTAAGGGATAATGCAGAAGTATCTTTTTGTGCATCAGGTTTGGATGGTTGTACCTAACAAACACTGGAGTATTTCTTCAAAGGAGAATCACACCAGGTTCTCCCATCAATTTCCGCCAAGCTTCCTGTAGCTCCCCGTGTAATCCAGCACAACGAAACTATGAAGGGAAACCTTACCTGGTACTGGGTACCGAGCGAAGATCCACAGATCCCAGAGAACAATTCCAGCTTGACATGTCATTTGATTTCATCGGAGTACCAACCGAGTCACAGTTCTGTGGTAACACAATTGTGGTGAACACCGGAACATATCATCGAGCAATGGACGAGTTGCCGGCTTCGTACAAGAAGGCTTCGGGGTATTACCATCGGGGTTTCGATATCGATACCACTGCCACACCTCCAAACTACAATCAAGTCAACATGAATAACTGGAACCAAAGAGCTGACAAGAGAAGCAAAATCAAACGAAAGGCCAGGAAAAATGCTGATGACCCCAACCAATGTAAACCAGATAGCGACAGAATTCTCATAGAGGAGCTGGAAATTATGAGTGAAATTGACGGAAAAGCAGAAGTTAAGACGGGCGATGGTGACGATGTTCTGACAATCCCCTCGTGGATTTTGATGCCTCAGAACTTCCGAGAAGATATCCTCGTGGCTGACTTGGGAGCGGGCAATAACCTTTTATCTGTTGGATCTACTATAAGTTTAAACCGCGAAAGGTCTAAAATTGTGGCAGGGGTAGTGTTTGACAACACTGACGGCAATGGGAAAGTCTGTTATCTGAAATCAGATCTGACTACTAAGCAATGCGTTGGCACCGTCCGAGGAGTGAAAGTGTTCGAAGGGTCCAGGTATGAACTTGTTAGCTGTTGCAAAGAAATCGTTTTACTGAAAGCATTTCATAATTAGGCACTATACTTTTCTTTCTATTCTACATATAAAGTTTTACTTACACTTTTAACATGGTTCATTGCATGCATTTCAAGAGGGTCCTGGTATGAACTTGCTTAGTTGCCTGTGTAAAGGAATAGTTTTGCTGCAAGCATTTATCTACCATGCAATACTGTGCTCTACTATTATAGCGGAGGGGTCGGCGCAGCGGTAAGATTTCTACCTCCCAATCCTGAGGTCCCCGGTTCGATCCTCGACCTGGTCGAGAGTTGAATATTTGGGCGACCTTCTTTCCCGGAAAAGGCCACTCAGCTTTCCATCCTACCGGGGTCGGTAAAATAAGTAACAGCATACATGGACCGCTTTGAAGCTGCTGCCTAATATGTCATATATATGCCTCCGGTCCACTCTGATAAATTGATCATCGTAAAGCGCCTTTGAGAACTCATACGAAAAAGGCGCTATATAAATGCACCAGTTTACCTTTTTACTTTTCTTTCTCTTCTGTAAATGCTTATTTACACTCACACTTTTGATATTATTCATTGCATGTACTTCAAGAATGAAGAAAACGTTCATTGCTTCAACTTAAAACTTAGTACTCAACAACATTATAATCTAAACATTAAACCATATTTTCAGACTTCATGATACTGTGGTAATGGGAGCGCAAGGTCCTTTCACAATTATACAGAACGATGGAGCAAATGAATACGTTGTTAACGTCGACGACCTAAGCGGCGGACAAGGTACAATATTTTTTGTTATGACACTTTTATTTAAATAGGACATGCCTCAAAAAAACCCTGAAAGCCGGCTTGCTACCACTATATACAAGTTCTTGAATCATCAGGTCAAAATAAAGCATTTAACAGATACTGACAAGAATGTTTAAAACGTTTAAAAAAACCAGCAAAACTCTTCACTTAATCCCTGTTTTATTTGTAACATAAACGTATATTGTTTCTACCCGTGATGTCTTTAAAACACTGAAAGTTAACACCGCAAAAGCAGTAAAGTTTTGTGTTGTCACGAGATTTCTGTATCTGAAATTCTTGAAAACGTCAAAAACAACTTTTCTTTTTCTCATGTGTGCAGGAATGCCAATATCAAGTATCATTGACAAGACCTTAAATGAGATACAGTTCTGGAACATATCTAGGAACAATAAACAATGTAGTCCCAAAATTTTTATAGGTATTCAATGGGAGCTATCACATACCAGATTGAAAAGACAGTATACTTTAAAGGGGCATATTTCTTTTTTGGCAAGATGGTACAAAGAACTTTGAGTTGCTAAGTTTGGATTAGTCGCGACAACCACTCCTTTTTACAACGTTAACAGATGTTTATACGTTTATTCTCTAAATTCAACCAAATTTTAACTTCAGGTTTCGGCATTTGACAGAAGCATTCACTATAGTAGAAGGATTAAGTAAAATAACCGCAAAAGTTTGTAATGTTTTTTTATTGACAACTAACCCAATGCCTAAATCTTCATAGACGAGTACGTGTTTGAAATAATGGATGTGAGCGGCTACAAGCCAAAACTGAAGTTTCTTGGAAGATCTTCGCCAAACGTTCAACTGAGCTGGAACGACGGCAGATGGACAGTGACAGTGAACATCCGGGGCTCGTTGGTAGTCAAGGTGATATTCACCGGCGTGGTTACTGAGCCAGATGTATTCAAAGGGACAACCAACTCAGAAACTTGTATAGAGTAAAAAGCTTCAGCCGTTTTCAGATTGAGATTGAACTGGAACTAGCCTTAAGAATAAAGTGCAGGTTGTAAGAGCTGTGGATTTAAACCAATAAATATGGTTGAAAAAACAGAGTGCTTTGTTTACTGAAAAAAAAATTTTCAGCAATACATCTACACTAAAGTTTTTTTCAAACTTTTGCCTATTGTTTTGTTTTTCTTTTAATTTTGAAATAAAAATAGGGAGGTCACTCGTTTTTGAGCAACGGCATCTTGTTTGTACGCATTAATTCCTATGATTATGATCACGGTTGCTTGCAAAAGTCGTATTTCCGAAGATTGTTTCTTATTCGACGCAGAAATTATTTTTACATTCATTTTACAAAAAGAAAATTGTTGCTTGATTCAAAAGAAAGGAAAGTTCGCCATGCTTGTTTATGAGAAAATGTCGATTTATCTATCTGGCGAACTCCAGTCATAAAGAAAAAGCCGCCATTTTTAAATGTTCTAGTGCTAGCTTACGCGAGAAATTAAGCGCAATAAGGATGCACAACGCAAAACTAGGGAATCTCTGGTTTGTTTTCTTTTAAATTTCAAAGTTAAAAGCTAGTTGAGTTGATTTTTTAACGTGAACTTACACATTGAAAAAAATCTCGGTTAATATTGTCAATATTATTGGGTGAGACTGAGTATTGTACGAAGGTTCAAACTGAGGAGGCAATAATCTGCCCGAACCGAAGGATGAATGTGGTAATAGCGTCCGCATTTTGCATATTCCGTGCCATATCTTACATAAAAAGTAAGATAACACATTTAAAAGATCTAGAAGAGTCGGTAATTATTGTGTAATATTTAACAATTCCGTGGCTGAGACTGAATTTTTTGTGAAGATTCAAATCAAATTATAACACTTCATAAACCGACAGAAGGATGAAGCTGGTAACAGTGTCCGAGATTTGCATACTATGTGCCATATCATACCAATTTCGAGCCAGGTAAACGTTTTACTACTAATTCAAAAGTCAAAAGTAAAGTGTCTTAAAGTAAACACTTGGCACATAGAACTTCATTGTTTCCTCCAATTTTCATCTCTCGTTTTTGCAAGACCGTTACGATTTACTTAAAATATTTCAAAAATTTACCCTTAGATCTACCGAGAAAAACTAAACAGTATTAAAGAAGTTTAACGTCCTTATCCGAGAAGACGCGAAGGTCTAACCGTTTGCAGATGTTAGAGCAAAGGCAGCACCTTCTCCTTAAATATTTCGAAACCCTAAATGAAGGTCCCGCACCGGGAGTCGAACACGACTGTAATCTGGCACTAGACTAACCAGTGACGGTATTCAACCTCAACACCGATATTCATTTATGTTCGTTTTCTGTATAATATTCTAGAATAAAAAACTTTAAAACTGAATACTGAGGCCTTTTGCAATCACATGGTACATTTAATGATATTCTGAATGGCAAAGGAATGTCACAGACTCCAAGACAAGGCGCAATTAACCAGAAACGCGTGATTTTTCTTTGTTTTGCATTTCCCAGTGGAGTCTGTGACGTTCCTTTTCCATCCAGAATATCATTAAACCAAAAAGGCAAAAGGCCTATTCCAACCCAGTTCCTTCTCACCAATCGGGTTTGGATTGACTATCCATAAATCGATTCCCCATTTAAACAACTTCTTGTAAAATTAGAGCAACTTTCTTACGTGCTTTCTATCCGATTAGTTATGAAATAATATAAAGAATACAACATACAGCTAGATGATTTTAGCAGAACCCATTGAGTTTTCAATCTTCTGTTTATTTTCGAGAAATCATGGTAGATTCATGCTTAGCCAATCACTTGATCGATTGGTTTTCCTTTATAGCAGGAGTTGGTTGCGTAGTCATAGCAACAGTTGGCGTCCTCACAATCTTCAGCATTTGTGGCGGTTTTCTCGCAATTTTCCCTCGAACTATGTTGGTAACACATTGAGCCTAAAATTAACCATCAAAATGTGAGCTAGATTATGGAGTGCTCCCGAAATACTGCACAACGTAGTGTTATGTAGTAGGCCCGTAGGAAGGAGTGGTGCACCACATTAGCCCCCGGAGCATGCCCCACAC
>JAOBAT010059465.1:0-25995 GCA_026413305.1 Hydrozoanthus tunicans | reverse complement strand
AGTAGTAGTAGTAGTAGTAGTAGTAGTAGTAGTAGTAGTAGTAGTAGTAGTAGTAGTAGTAGTAGAAGTAGTAGTAGCAGTAGTAGTAATAGTGGTTGTAGCAGCAGCAGCAGCAGTAGTAGTAGTAGTAGCAGTAGTAGTAGCAGCAGTAGTAGTAGCAGTAGCAGTAGTAGTAGTAGTAGTAGTAGTAGTAGCAGTAGCAGTAGTAGTAGTAGTAGTAATCGTAGTAGTAGTAGTAGTAGTAGCAGTAGTAGTTATAGTAGTAGCAGTAGTAGTAGTAGTAGTAGCAGTAGCAGTAGTAGTAGCAGTAGTAGTAGTACTAGTAGTAGTAGTAATCGTAGTAGTAGTAGTTATAGCAGTACCAGTAGTAGTAGTATCAGTAGCAGTAGTAGTAACAGTAGTAGTAACAGTAGTAGTAACAGTAGCAGTAGTAGTAGTAGTAGTAGTAGTAGTAGTAGTAGTAGTAGTAGTAATCGTAGTAGTAGTAGTAGTAGCAGTAGTAGTAGCTATAGTAGTAGCAGTAGTAGTTGTAGTAGTAGTAGTAGTAGTAGTAGTAGTAGTAGTAGTAGTAATTATTCTAGTTGGATCATTATTATTATTCCCCAGCTCATTATATCTGAACTACAAATTTTACAAGTACATTTGGAATATTCTTCTCACAAACGAAACTACTTCTTTAACTTTCTATTTAAGCAGCCAACTGATTTTCAGGTAGCTGTGTCACAGGAGTTTGAAACAGGTTGACTTTTTAAATAGTAGTAGCAGTAGCTATCTTTGAAACAAGATTTAGCTCTTACTATATCAGGCATAGTTTCTGAGGTTCCGAACAACGAAGAGAAACTTTAGTTCTAAATATGCGCTTTTGAGAAATGTGTTTTTGGTCTTTTTACATCGCTAAAATGATTTCAACTAGAAGTCACTAGTAGATGTCAAAAGTGCACGCGCTGTTGCTGTTTGTTTGCAACTCAATGTTGTTCGTCTAGGGCCTGAATCTTCGTTTTATATGCACTGACAGCTTTAACCTTAATTAAGAAAATCTTAATAATCGAAAGTCAGTTGGCTAAACCTTTTTGAAATCTTCTTCGTCGCGTTATTTTGTCAGTGTCGTCCGACATAAACGATAACTTGAATGCGCGTAATAGCGTCTTGTCAAACAGCTTCCAACTTCAGTTGCGTTGTCAACTTCGTTTACTCTAATTGCAGTAGCAACAAGTGCACGAATTCTTGAAGGAATATAACGACTTGCAATTGAATTGAAAACACTAAAGGACAGAAGAAAAAGCTGGTATTTTTCTCATGTTTGACATGAAAAATCTTTTGTTTGCTAAAGCATTATCTCCCAAACTGTCTGGATGTCTCGTAACCAAGAGGACAAGAGTAGGTTTAGACAATTGCCTTTTATATTTACTTTTGGTTTGAGTTATAGTTGCTATGAAGTGATTAAATACAGAAATGGTTGGTAGCTTTTTACTGTATTTTTTGCTAACCTTCTAGTACAAACGAAGTCACTAAGTTTTTTCCCGTTTGAGAAAGTGTGAATGTGCGAAGGAATAGTTTGATGTTTGTCTAGTTAATGTGCAACGGGATTATCTCCTAAGGCGCGAACTAAGATCCAATGAACTCCATTGGGTTTTTTTTCTGGGTCTAACCCATGTTATCGTTATTGCCTACTCGTGAACAGGGCAAGAAAGTCAAACTAAGCGCTAGCTTCAAACTTAAAAATTGTAAAGCATAGTGTGAAATAGAACGGTCGGTTACTCGACATGGCGAAAAATTCTTCACCGAAGTTCATAAATATAATGTACCGCAAGGCAGTCAAAAAACAGCTCAAATTACGATTCATTAGGGATAGATACTCCCGTTTATTTTAAAGCCTTATCGAATCTTCAAGAGTGCTTTAAGACTCTTCACGATTTTAGTCTCTTGTAACGCGTGTTTTGCACTGCTGTCAGAATATCAAAACAAAAACGTAACAAACAATTTCTGCACGTAATCGTAAAATCAATTAGTTTTTCTTTCTAACTCGATAATACTAATTTTTCATGTCGAGTTACTGGTTTACCAAATCGAGTTTGTTTGTGATTAATTTGCCAAAAACCGCTGTAGCTTCACAAAGGCGTACAAAGATAACTCATGTTGGTCTTTGTTGATAAAAGAGATCTCACGCTAAAACTACAATTCATACAATATAACATTCATAAAAAACAGTACCTGTATCTTGTAATCTACTTTAGTATAATTCCAGTTGCCAAATTGTTTTCAAGGTGCTAACTACACCAAAATACGCCAGGAGTGGACAGTTAAAGCGGTCACTCACAAAATTCTCCCTCATTGCTGTCACATCGCTTTAAATAAAACCAAGAAACCAGAAAACATTTAACTTGTCTCGAGCGCGTTTTTCAACATTGTGCATAAACTCCGCAAATCATTCTCAAATCTTATTGTGCTTGTAGATTTCCTCAGTTGTGATTGGGTATTTTCAGACATTACCGCGTTTATGACAATAGAAGGGGCGGAGCTTAGCAGGTTATATTCCGGTAGTTCTCGGAAAACTCCTTCCAGTTCTGAGAATTGGACAATAGTTTTGACCCCGCTTCATGCGAGGTCAAATAATTTAAATTTGTGTTATTTATGGCATTGCTAAAAAGCACCCAAGCACTAACGACTTGAGGCAAAATGCGACATTGTCTGATCTTAGCAAAGGTTTTATCAAAAAAGTGTGTCTTTTTTTCGTGAAACAGTTGAAAAAAGTATTGAAATTCACTTTAGCTATTGCGTGATGTGCCATTACGTGGAATGCAAATCACTCAAAACTTCACCTGCGTTAGACGACAGACGGTTGTCACGGCAACACGTACAAATGCGTGTCCGACAGAGTCTAACAAAATGTTTTCACTATTTCAGTCGTAACTTTTAAACAACAATATTATTTTACCGTACAAAAGCAACGACAGAAATAAACAGACAGTACAATTTTGCGGGAAAATAAGATTTTAAATGCCTAATAAAGTAATAACGATCAGCTAAAATCAAAATGGTTCGCCAGTTTAGTTTCGTGAGAAATATTGACTCTTCCGTCGAGCAATTATTTTGACTTAAAGAGTTAAGTCATATTTTTAAAAGCAATTTAACTCTTGCGTTAAATGAAACACCGAACGGCTAAACTGCATCACAGAAATTTAAATTATCTGAAAGAAATCGTTTTGTTTATTTTACCCGTGTGCTCTAAATTTTGTCTTAACTGTTTGGACTGTATACGGCTCATTTGCAAAAACCTTGCGGCCTCTTTACATGGAGCGGGCCGAGATATCTCGGCTTGCCGGGGCGATAATAAGCTGGCATTTACGTGCGAAAACCATCATTCCGCCTGGCCGAGACAAGCTAAACGTGGATTATTTTTCGTGACTGATCGCCTGTTCGTTGAACGCAGTCAGTTTCCTCAATTTCTGCAAGAGTTGGAACAGAAATTCGCTATATGGCGTTGTTCGCTGACTAAAGCCAGAATAGTTACCTTGCGTTAACACTTGTGTCACAAACGTCAAATCCGATGTAAAACGGCATGCACTAATGCCGCCGGGGTGCCCCAGCTGGCCGAGATAGAAACTTGGCAAGCAGGGATAGCCCGCCTACAGTGTAAACGAAAAGGCAAAAACAAGAGACTAGAGACCGGAATCAAACCCAGCTAGCCGAGATATTTCGACTTGCCGGGACAAATCGCTCCATGTACAGAGGCTATAAAATCAAATGGGTGTCGTCGGAAGTTTTTGGGTGCTGTCGTTTCGTCAGAGTAAACTCACAACCGAATCAGCCGTCCTACCAGAAGAAACAAACAAAATTAAACGCATTTGCAGAAGTTTTGACAGCCGCATCCGCTTGTTTTTGTTAAATACCTGAAATCTTAAGGGAGAGGTCGAAAACTTCTCAGTCATAAAAGTACAATTACTTTACAGTTTTTTGTCGCTTCAACGCAAAAACGTTTGAACACCTTTTAAGTGACTATTCATTTTGCTTGTCTTGAGGATTAGAAATGATTGGTGTTAATCATTCTAACTTTTGAACCAGCTGATGAAACCCTATAGAGTGATCATTCATTTTGCTTGTCTTGAGGATTAGAAATGATTGGTGTTAATCATTCTAACTTTTGAACCAGTTGATGAAACCCTATAAAGTGACCATTCATTTTGCTTGTCTTGAAGAGTAGAAGTGGTTGATGTAATTTGTTATTTGATACTATTTATTGCTCGCCTCGAAGCTCAAAAATAAAAATCTATAAATCCCAAATACACATCTTGCTTGTCGTAAAACGTCGATTTCAGCAATCTTCGTTCAACTATACAATGCACTAAGAATATGTGGCTGAAAAATTCCCAAAATCTAAAAACATTCTATTATCATACCGATGCTGCGGAAAGGCGAAGAACTGACATCTATTTTGCACAAGGTCACGGAAAATGTTTTTTCTCGAATCGCGGCTATTGTTCAACAGTGCAACATCTCTTTTAGCGTTGTGCATGTACAACGTTGTTTTGAATCTTTTTTATTCATTATTTAACATCTTTCTTGGCTTGCCATTGCGGCGGCCAGTTCAATAAAGCATATTTCTGCTTCCGGTTGGTTCGTACGAATTGAAAATATCAACTACACACCCAATACTAAACAATTACTACCAATTATGTCTAAAAATATTTTACGAACATTTGCGACTGAAATTCTTAAAACGTTTAAAAACAATAAGCCTAAGCATTCTTATAGAAAAAGAGGGTTGAAGATTTCTGGATTTTTGACTTTCTGTTAAGTTCAAACAGTCAACAAGTGGTAAAACCTGTCACGCATAGCGAACAAAATCGACCAGAATGTGGTGATAGCAAAACAGTGCTGCAAATTCCTGCTGTGCTGTTAAACTGTTATTTATCGATTGTCTGTTATTGACTTTTGATTGTTAAAGTCGTTTTTGTTTTTCCAAAGTTTTTAGATATCACATGGAGTCAATTGCGTTAATGTTTTGAATTTGCCCTTCGGTGCGCCTCACTTGATTATGTTTTTAAAGTGTCATCGAACGAATCGTTGTTTAAAGTTTATAAAACAGTCGTCTGGGAAATTGATTTATGAACATCGTTCTCAGTCGCTCACTGAAGTGTTAAGCTGTTACAGTTCTGTTTGCTCACTGTGTCATTCTTGTTTTGACAATAACAGTCCGCCAAATTGCACAAAATGGCGCAACCACTAATCAACGATCTTAAAATCAGAAATATTCGCAACCTACATGTAAATTACTTACAAATCTCTGTGAGTGCAACTACAGATTATCCCTGCCTGTAAAAATATAAATCATTGAGTTAACCACAGCAAAACAAGCTGCATTCAATGTCCTTTCTGGCAGTTAGCACACAGACTGAAACAAACCGCGGCAAACGAAACAACGCTTAACTTCCAAGAGGAAGAAATTGTCCAATCAGCAACCAGTTCGCAATGTGTTGTATTTTCGACGTATTGTCATAACCAAGCAGAATATCATCGTCATAAAAAAGTCACGTATGCTTCTTGAGATAAACTTAAACCTTTATTTATTTATAGCTTTTTGTTCGTTGAAGCTCTGCAAGGACTTAGAAAGTAATTTGCTATCCAACTCTATTGGTTTTCTAGTAGCTGAAATAGTTGTTAGATATATCGACCTGTGTGCTCGAAGTCGAATGTACGTGTTCGTGAGTGGGTGGGTGTCTATTGGCAATTGGCATTTCAGCTATTCATCTTGCGATGAAAACACATGATATATTACGTAAGTTCAGTGAAATAAACAAAACATGTTTTGATAATCTTGAAATATATGCCTTTAACAAAATCAAGATGAAGTAGTAAACAGTATTAAATTGCTACTTGTACCAAAGCCGCAAAAGATTCGACACTTGTAAGCGGGATGATTTTGGATGCTGTTCTTCACTGCGTTATTGTAGTTACTGAACGAAGCAGGAGCTTGCTTTTAGAAACTCAAAGCTTTTTTGCCTTTTTGGCTCCTTGTTTCACTTCTGCCAAGTTCAGGAGTATACAAGAATTAGCAGAAATAATACAACCATGAAAAGCTAAAAACATGCTTGAAAGACTTCCCAGCTTGACCAAAAATTATAAAGTGCTGCCAGTAATGTAACAAGTGGTTTGAGCTGATAAACTATGATCATGCTGAATTTTTAAAAATCAAAATCATAAAATCTCGACAAAATTACAAATTTCAGAACTTGTTGTAGCAATGGCCATTTTCAGAATCTACTAGTAAAGACAAAGAAAATGAATGGTCACTTTGTAGGTTTTCAAGCAGTGGTTTTGAAGTTAGAACAATTGGTTAACTTCAGAATCTGTTGAAGCAATGAACATTTTCAGAATCTACTTGTAAAGACAAAGAAAATAAATGGTCACTTTGTAGGTTTTCAAGCAGTAGTTTTGAAGTTAGAACAATTAGTTAACTTCAGAATTTGCTGAAGCAATGAACATTTTCAGAATCTACTTGTAAAGACAAAGAAAATGAATGGTCACTTGGTAGGTTTTCAAGCAGTGGTTTTGAAGTAAGGCATTTTTAGTTTGTGTGAAACCGTTTTTAACAGGATGATGGTTAAATCTGGATACTAACAAAATCAATTGAAAATTGTCGAAAGTTGAAATTTATCTCAAGTTATGTAAAACTTATGTAAATTCGAACAAAGCGTTTGGAATATCAGTTCATATCTCCAAGTATGTTGTTTTGTTTTTGACAATTACCATACTTAAGATGCCTCAGAACTTAACGGAATTATGGTTTCTACTTTGAGATTTGTATCACGCTTAAACACTTTCCAACCTTAAATTTTGTTGTTCTTTCAATAGATTTTCTCCCAAACTGTGGTTGACTGGGGAAACAAGCTCGACTCGTCGAGATCTCCTTAAAATTCTGGCAAGATACAGAGTCTAGGCAGTAACTGTATTTAAAAGCTAGATTACCTAAATTCTGGGGATTTTCACATCAGCACATAATATAGGCCTAGTTTCGTTTATTCTTAACGAACAAAAGGTGTGAATTGTCAATGAACTAAAGAATAGCAAGGATCCACTGAAATGGATGAAAATATTGTTGTTAAAGCGAAACCAGTGATATATACTAGCTATTCTCAAATGTAGTAAAACTCTCCTAAAGTTTGGAGTAGTTGCTAGATATTTGTGGCCATCACTCTGCAAAGTTCACTGATCAGTAGTAGATCTAGATACGCAAACTCGCTAAAATCGTAACTCGATCTCTGATCTCGATTGATCCAACTGACTGCAAGCAAGGAAAAAGCTTCCCAAAAGACATAAGATCGACGCCAACTGTTTACTGTCTTTAACATTTTTTGTATGTTGTGTTTCCTAAATGAAAGTCTATGCCGGAGTTATACAGAAATCTATCAGCTAACTGCCAACCCTTTGAGTTGAACAGAAACAAATTGTTTAACTGCCATCGTTTTCCTGGTTGCAGTAACATATCAGTGTTTTTATATGAGAAGCCAACTCAAACATTCTCGCTACAGTGTTAACAGGAATCTGATACAATATTAAGTTGATATGTTCTTGAAACTAGTTATGTGACGATTGTTTGAAATGACACTGGAGCCATGTTTCACTTTTGAATTGAAAAAATGTAAAATATCGATGCTGCCTTTTAAGCCTTTGGGATACTTTTCTTTAGATGTTAAATTTAACCGTTCACCAGGACGTCTTAAGAAGCTCAGTTCACACTTTTTCAAGATAATTTTAAAGTTTATTACATTCAGTTCAGATCCTTATACTCCAAACACTTTAAAGGTGTTCAGTTTCTTCTTGATCGTGTTGCCGTTTAAATAAATCCGACTTGAAGTTGGAAACTAAAACATAACAAGTTTTAACATATTTGTACTAGTTGAAACAGAATTTTTCAAATGCTTGAAAAGAACCTAATATAGCCTTTAGGTCAAAACTGTAATGTATTGGAGTGTGTTCATAGTTTTTTTACTATTGCAGGTTCTCTGGTCATGACACGGCAGTTGGAAGAAGCAAAAAGTTTTCTCAGCAACTGAACGAAAAATGAAGACACATGCAACAAGAAGCTGTCGAAGAAATTTTATACTCAACAGAAAATATGTCATCTTGGAACAGCACCGCGAGAGCATCCACATCTAGATTATTCGTAGTAAAATTAGTAGTTCATAATTTTTAAAACAGCAGCAGGAAGCAAAAAGAATAGTTTATATCAGTTACTAAACAAAAGGAGGTGAAAACACACGCAACAAGAGGTTGTTAAAGAATATACCTGCAAAAATATATCACAATGGAACTACACCACGGAAGCGTCCATTACTCGAAAGACAACAGTTCTTCTAAAGCGAAACATTCTAAACCTCTGACGCTTTACCTATTCCTGACAACTTCCGAGCCTTTAACTTTACTTCTGTCTAATGTGACTTGCAATTGTATAAAAGATGGTTGTTTCGAAAATGAAACTACTTGGATTTCATGTTGTTATTTGAGTTATGCTGCTTGCATGGTTTTGGCAAAAATGAAAACAAAGCCCAGGTTTCTCCCATAGTTATACTATATATGAATAAATAGTTTTGTAATGCAGCTATGTTTGGTACAAGAGTTAACAACTTTCTCGAGAACACAAATCTCAGAATTTCCGGTGAAACAATCGGTTTTAAGAAGTGTGGTAGCCCTTGATCTAAGAAGGGCCAGCCAAAGCTTTCCAGAGAAAACCCAGTCTTTTGAGAATTTAAAAGTTCTGCCATTATACAACTAAAAGTTCACAAACACAGAATCTCCTTGTTTTTGGTAGCTTCAATGATTATTCCCTTGCTTTTACACTTTCAGATTTAAGATTGAAACTGAAACGAAATGCTGAAATGGAACTTGGTGATCTAGATCAAATACGCATATTCGTTGTAAACACTATGGAAGTAATCACTTTAACTTATGTTAAATTCTTCGAAAAATGTTAAGAGATTGTAAATTATTTACTAGACAAATTTGAGCATAACATGCAAAAATTCTAAGACAAAGCTAAACTTTTTATAGTCGCAGCTTTTTTGCTTTAACTTAGAAATAAACTAATTGGACATCACTACGAAAAGCAGACCACTTACTTTAATTTTCATAACTAAAGTGTTTTCAAATAGAGAATTCTTGATTTTCTTTAGTTATAGGTTCTATTTGCTCTTACAAATATTGCAGTTGTGTTCAGCTTGAGACTCCAGCATGACGAAACACTTTGAGTGCTTTTGATTAGATTGTTTGTAAGTTAAGCAATCGAAAAACTAAAATATGTCCACCACTCTCATCTAACAGGTGTTCTGCTAGGTTCTCCACATTTTAATGGCAATTTCCAGATATCCTCTCAAATCATTCTTCTGAACTTGGGCTGGTGAGCTTTAATTGTTTATAAAATAATTTTTAAAAGTCCATCATGCAACTAGGCTTGCTGATGATGTTAACCTCTGTGCTGACAACATAAAGATCGAAGTTAAAAACCTTTGTTGTTTCTAGGTACCGATCCACAAGAGCTTTGTGCTTGCTCCACTTTAGGGTTTGACAAGGCTTAGCTTGATCACGAAAAACCGGATCTAAACTGTTTCTAGAATGCCATAACACGTTTATCTGTTTTAGAGCCGAATTCTTGTTATGAGGAATATAACATTTTATCAGTTTATGAGGCCAACAAGGAAACAGGTTTAAGTATATGGTATGAAAGATCGAGCCAAAATGTTGATGATTATTGCAAAGGAAGAAGATAACACTCACCTTGTTTGTAAGGGGATATTGACCAAATTTGGAGCTCGTAATATTTGATCCAGCTGCGCTAATTGCTGCAAACGGTAGGTTTATTGCTCGCAAAGAAACTACCCAGTTTGGTAGAAAATGCATCAGTCATATTGAGCTTGAAGTTCATAAGGAAGGCGCCACATGTACTACTAATAATCATTTTCGACAGTAAGTCTAGCCCAGTTTAGAGTAAAAATTGATTGGTTGAACTTGGTCTTAATAAAGTTTGATAATCTTTCAAATTTTCATAACAAAAAGAGGATTTGTTCTTTCGATGCAGACAAGAAAGCTATAGATGTGTTAGGGGTGGAATCATCAGGTATAGAACTTCAATCAAGTCTATGAAGCTAATGTTAACATTTTGTATACTCTTGACATTTTCACATAAGCAAAGAATTAATATTTCTATTTAAGTGAAAAGAGGTGAGTGAGCTGTTCGTTTCATGGACTTTGATCCAGCTGCATTCAAAAGCCTACCATCACAGAACTTCATCGCTATAGAAAGAAAACTGGCCAAATACTTGACCAAGTTTATGAAGATACGATTTTGTTTATCTTGGCAATTTTACAAGAGCAAAGGATATGTCTATTCAGTGAAAAGGGGTGAGTGAAGATCATTCCATGGACTTTGACCAACCTGCATTCAAAAGCCCACCATCACAGTACTTTCATCACTAGAAGAAAAACTGGCAAAAAACTTGATCGAGTATAATTTTGTTTATCTTCACAATTTCACCTGAGCAAGGAACACGTTCTATATTTTAGTAAAGAGAAGTGACTGAGCTTTTCGTTTCATAGACTTTGATCAAGCTGCATTCAGAAGCTTCGTATAGCAGAACTTCTATCGTTAGAAGAAGAAAAACTGCCCAAAAGAAATTGGCTAGTTACGTTTTTTTGGTAAAACTGTAAATATCGATTAAGTATGCTCTTCTCAAGCAATAAAATTTAAGGAATATGAACATGGTTTTGAGAGATACTTATCCACTACTAGTATACAAACAGATTGTCCATTAGTATAACACTCTATATTTCTACATTTTTCTAACCAGTTCCATACTAGTAAACATATTGCATTAGACCGCCGCCTTCAGCTCTCTGCATATACATTGGTAGTAATTATGTTTTCTTGAAAATTCTTGTTTAAAAGATAGTGGGTCGCATCTAATTGTCAAGCTTGCCAAAGATTCTTTGCGTGCAAGTTATGTGTTTGACTCAGTCCTTGTATGAAATACCACTGGAATGAGGGCTTTTTGTTTTATGAGGTTCAAAAAATGTAATGGTTAACAAGCATGATTCTAAATGGAAATATAAATGATGTTTGCGCTTTTACCAAACACCAAGCAATGGGAACGAGTTGTCCATTTACCTTTTAAGTGCTCGTGATGTGCATGTAAATGCTTATATAGCATGCTGTTTTGCTTTTTGTTCAGTGAACGCAAACAAATTCCTTACCTACTTTTGCACGAAAGAATAAGGAAGGATTTCAAATCAACGCCATCAATGTTCCTTTCTCGAGTTTCGGTAGTTGAGGCTGCAAAGCTTGGAATGATTTGGAGAAATCTGTAACTCAACCATTCTGGTGCTCATGATGGGCTAAAATATTGTCTTACCATATCAAAATTTTTAGTAGCAATTCCATTTGACTTTTCATTCAGTAGACATAACTGACAAACAATTTTCCTACTCTTGCATGAAAGTACAAGAAGATTTTGAAGCAACACCGTCAATATTTATGTGCCTTTCTCGAGTTTCGTTGAGGCTGCAAAGCTTGGAATGATTCTGAGAAATTCCTTGTTCAATCTTTTTGGTGCTCGAGCCGTGCTAAACTATTTTTATAACGAATTGTTTTACCTGCTGCAATCCATATTAAATATTTTGGTAGCAATCCCATTTGTCTTTTGATATAGTGGACACAAACAAACTCCTTTTCTACTCTTGCACAAAAACACAAGAAGGTGATTTTGAAGCAACGCCGTAAGTACTTTCTGTGCCTTCCTCGAGTTTCGATATTTGAGGATGCAAAGCTTGGAACGAATTAAAAAAACTGTAACTCAACCATTCTGGCGCTCATGATGGTCAAAAATATTGTCTTACCATATCAAAATTTTTAGTAGCAAATCTATTTGACTTTTGTTTCAGTAGACATAACTGACAAACAATTTTCCTACTCTTGCATGAAAGTACAAGAAAATTTCTTAGCAACACCGTCAATATTCATGTGCCTTTCTTGAGTTTCGTTAGGCTGCAAAGCTTGGAAAGATTCTGAGAAATTTCTCGTTCAATCTTTTTTGGTGCTTGTGGCGTGCTCAACTATTTTTATAACGAATTGTTTTACCTGCTGCAATCCATATTAGATATTTTGGTAGCAATCCCATTTGTCTTTTGATATAGTGGACACAAACAAACTCCTTTTCTACTCTTGCACAAAAACACAAGAAGGTGATTTTGAAGCAACGCCGTAAGTACTTTCTGTGCCTTCCTCGAGTTTCGATATTTGAGGATGCAAAGCTTGGAACGAATTAAAAAAACTGTAACTCAACCATTCTGGCGCTCATGATGGTCAAAAATATTGTCTTACCATATCAAAATTTTTAGTAGCAAATCTATTTGACTTTTGTTTCAGTAGACATAACTGACAAACAATTTTCCTACTCTTGCATGAAAGTACAAGAAAATTTCTTAGCAACACCGTCAATATTCATGTGCCTTTCTTGAGTTTCGTTAGGCTGCAAAGCTTGGAAAGATTCTGAGAAATTTCTCGTTCAATCTTTTTTGGTGCTTGTGGCGTGCTCAACTATTTTTATAACAAATTGTTTTACCTGCTGCAATCCATATTAAATATTTTGGTAGCAATCCCATTTGTCTTTTGATTTAGTGGACACAAACAAACTCCTTTTCTACTCTTGCACAACAACACAAGAAGGTGATTTTGAAGCAATGCAGTCAGGATTTGTGTTAGTTTCGTTGTGGTTGCAAGTCCTGGAGCAATTCTGAAAAATTTCTAAATCAACTTGCCCGTTTTACTTGCTGAAACCATCTTGAATACTTCTGTAGCAATTCCATTTGCCCTTTGATTCGGTAGACATTAACAAATTCATTATATACCCCTGCATGAAAGTATAAGGAGAAGACTTCAAATCAGCGCTATCAGTACTTTGTGTTCCTTTCTTGAGTTTCGTTGAGGTTGAAAAACTTGGAATGATTTTGAGAAAACTCTAATTCGACTATTTTGGTGCTCATGATGGGTTTAAATACTTTGACTACGAATTGTTCTACCTGCTGAATCCATATAGAGTACTTGTGTAGCAATCCAATTGTTTTTTGATTCAGAGGACATAAACAAATTCCTTTGCTACCCTTGCATGAAAGTATAATAGAAGATTTCAAATCAAGCCATCAATACTTTCTGTGGCTTTTTAAGGCTGATTGGAATATTCTGAGAAACCTTTAGCTTAAAACAATAAGTAAATTGTACTTTGAGAACGCTTGAAGGAAGTTCTAGCAAGCTTTATCCTCATTCTTGTGGAAAGCTTAAGGCGATAGGAACCTCAGTGTGGTGGAGTTCATAAGCACCACACCAAAATCTAGGTAGTAACAACACACCTTTTGTGGAAGACCACAGAACAGATTCGAAACATCTATAGCTGCGAAAACTGTTACTTCTCTGCTAAAATACAAACAGTTTCGAAAATTGTGTTGAACATTGCTTTGACAAACTCATCGATTTGTTTTCATCCACATCTTGATTACTCGTAGTAAAATTAGTAGTTAAAATAGGTTTCGAAATCTAAAAGTCAAAGACCGTTTGCTTTAACACTTTTCTTTAAAGATTTATCAAACTCTTCAATTACTGCACAAAGATTTAAGTTCGCACCTGGAACTCTGCAACTTTTAAGATCCAAATTTTGCTTCAACACCATATTAACTAAATTTTGCTGGGAAAAAACATCACAACATAAAGAACTTCGTGGACGTGTATACAACGTAAAAGTCGGATCTCATCAGCACGTATAACATAGCAAAGTCCATTGAAAGTCCTAACTGTGGCTTTAATTTAATCAAAAATTATCAAAATCTAGCTCCTAACCACTTCAGACCAAAACAAACGTTGCAGTATTGTGAAGACTTGTCGCAGCCTGTAGATTTCCTTAGGTATATGTTCAGCAAAGCTTACATCGAATTTTGTCTCTTCAACATCGGCACTTTCAAAATACTCAAAATGACAACAGTTTGTCTTGCTATACTAAGCTAAAACTTCGATCGGTTAAGCTTAGATAGTCTATTATTTGCATAATAAATGACTTTTATTTGGATCTGGTAGCAAACTTCCAGCATTCAACCTTGCACAAATGTCGCTTCAAGTGTTGGCTTTGCTTACCTTTTTGTGACGGTTCCAGCTCATAGCGTCGTTTATAAGGTGTTATCTTTAATACATCACGCTATATATGACTCAAAGCTCATGCAATCTTGCAATTCTCTCAAGTGCGTTTGTTATCGTGTTCAAAAACAACTGCATCTGAATGATATTCGCTCTTAATTGTTTTTGACCACTGGCTTCAAAACAATATATACAATTGCTGCATGTTGTGGAAGTACAAAGTACAGGAGCGTATTCAGTGGGGCTCCCAAGCTACAAAAACTTAACGAGCCTCCATCACACCTTTCTCCTTTGTCAAACTGATTATATCAAATACTTTTTTTGGTGAAATATTTTTTGTGGCGAAATCAGAACAGTTTTCACAAATTATGGTTATATGCTTGCCTATAAAGTAAACTAAAGAAGTATAATAGTATGGCTCTGAGGTGCCACGGGAAAAATACGAGTGGACCACGTTTATGGCAAACTCGGAAAACAAGCGCAATCGGTCCAGTTTATCAAAAATAACTTTCATATAATATAACTACAAAGTATTTTCGACTTCTTACACTCTTGCCAGCTGGAGGCATTGACGAAAAACAGAGATGGGATTAACAAACATATAGTCTATGTATTCATTGACCTCAATTTCCTTAGGAAATAGGTTTCGCTAGTAAAAATAGAAAAGTTTTGGATGTTTCAGTGATTTGACTTCAAAACCTTATAAATCATTGTCGATAGCTTTTGTTCCTTTTGACTATACAGTGAAAGGTTTTGCTATGCATTAGCGTCTTGTTGGTTATCTAAGATATGAATAACGCCCTTATTGCACTCAGTTATCAACGTCCATTAACAGTTGGTAATTTATTATATTATTTGACACTTTTACTAGCTCTGACCTTATATGTTTAACAGCATGAAGGACTCAACCACGAAGTTTATTTTCAAGCTATGAAAGATTTTGAGTTTTGAAATAAAATATCTTATGGTTGTAGTTCTTTTGCTGAAAGAATAAAATCTTGTGGTCAGGAATTTTGTCTACATACGGACCTGTAATGTGCTTGCACAACTGCTTTGCACCAAACAATTAAGAAAGAGCCATCTGACCTTTTCAAAAAAAAACTTATAAGGCCGTAGTTTTTTGTTAACCCCAGTTTTCTTGATCAAGAGGAAGAAAGCGCGAGCTTATATAGTAATACAACTGTAGTTTTTTTTGTTGCCTTTACGATCAAAGTTACAGGCGCTTTTTTATATATACCGGAAACTCGAGTACATTAAACTGTACCACTAACAAACTTCTAGATCTGGTCTTTTAGTTAACATGATAAAACCGTTATAAACTTATTATCTAGAATCTCCATTCTCCATATTAATTTCGTTCAATTAAGCTGTCGTCTAGTTTGGCATTGAACAAAAATGCGACAAGAATAAACAAGAATTAATCAGATCATGTTTGCTCTCAATTAAACGTCTTTTGTAAGTTTAGCGTTGCGTCAATCTTTATCTCATAATTCTGTTCATATTCAAGTTCCTGAGCTTTTTAGAGTGTATGAGCGATTCACGAAGATACTTCACTTTTCAGAAGGATAAATCAATGTACAACATTTTTGAAAAATGGTACCAGCAACCGTTTTGGCGAAAACAATGTTGTGTTTGATTTAATTGATCCAGCAGTGAAAATCAAGAACTGTTCGGCTTTCTTTTTTTCAAAATAGCTTAAATTATTGGAATTCAAAATTCTTTGTTTTTTTTTCTTTTTTTCCCAGGCATGCATGCATCTAAGCTGTAGCGACGGGTTCAAGCTTCGGAGTCCTGTGGAGTGTGACGTCGGTGTGCGTACACCGCCTGATGTCACGAATAAGTTTTTGACATTTTTTGTTGATACTCTACCTAAAACCCGTGAACGACAAAAAAGGGTTTTGAGTGTTAATCAAGCAGTTACATTTTTGGGTTTGACGCCGCTCATTCATTCTCGACCTCAAGCGAAGGCCAGGCATAAATTAAAAAGTGAAACGCCATTGGCTAAAGTTATTCATTAACATATTCTATGAACCCCTGACCCCTCTTCAGTTTCTAAGAAAACGGAGAGCTGAGATTTCTCAGAAATCGTCGCGCTTCACTGATAATAACATCCGGTTCGGAATGAAATTTCCGGGTTTTTTTAAGTTTTGTTTTCTTGTTTGAGAAGTATTTGAAGTCGAAGAATGCCGAAATCACAGCCTATGTCACGAAAACAAAAACAGCTACAGAACTAAGACACGAAAAAGTCCAAAAAAACGACTTCATGTCTAGTTGTCTTGACAACGAGACAAAAAACTGGCAGTTATTAAGTTGAGTTAACGCAAAACCTCGCTATTGTGTTACAACTAAAACATCTTCGTCGTTTTAAAAGGACATTTCAGGATTTTTCTTTTTATGCACTATAGCAAGAGCTTTTTTAACTGACTGAGTCGTTTACTCTTTTTCTATACGTCATCGCTTTTCTCGATTTCTATTGGTTGAGAGAGATGGGAAGCTTCATCGTCAGTTAGTGATGGTTTCGAACCTAATTGAAACTTATGTTCTTTAACTTAAATAAATTCTATTCTACTTACTTTGCCTTTTTCTTAATTTCAAACCAAAAAAAATGCTTCCAGACTGGATGATTTGACAATAAGTTGGAATTTCCGAATTTTCTATTTATACCCCGAGCTAAAACACGCCACGCTTTCCGTTAAAGAGACGATCGTAGATAAGTCAATCAAGTTGTACTCTCGTAAAGTACATTTTAATGGGTCTACATGTAAAAAGTTAGGCTTAATATAAATCGCTTGGTTTTTCTATGTTGTTGTTTTGGCACTTGTGTAATTCTGAGTGTTTTTCCCTAACGCTGCGCTTTTGTGTCAGACACTCGCTCAGACGTCCATTAAATGCATGAATCTTACTTTGAGTAAAGAGGTAGCCAAATATATTTGGTCTTTACTTCTTGTAGTTGTACCGTAATTCTTGTCTCAGTTATGTTTATACTTGGCTTAAATAGTTTCAATTCAAAACAAGAAAAACATCTTTTCTGCGTTTCACATGTGTTTCCGATATCCCTTAAGTGACGTAAAACGTGATAAAAATTCTGGGTTTTCAAAACTGTCTCAAAAGTTTAAGATACTTGTGTGGTTTGTCTTAAGCTAAAAGCGTTGAAGTTTTTAAGACATTAAAACTGAGAAAAAGCACTTACCCACTGTAGCATGCTTCTCAACAGACCGAGCTCCATGTTTATCTCGACCATTGTCTTGTCTAACGCCTTATCTCCGCAACTCTACTTTTTAGTCTGTGTTAGTAAAAAAATCCCCAAGTTCCATTAGGATGACGTCAGATTTCAAGGCTTTTAGCTTTGTTCAAGAGCTTTATATATATCTTTAACGTTTCGTGTTTTTTTGACACCGCGCGCTCTGACCAGGGGGGTGGGGGACTTTATAGGGAGGCAAACTTTTACGTAATAACTGTCCCGAAGTTACATACTTATGTAAGTTGAGCAACACAAATTCTCTCAATATGAATGAATTATAACTTATAAAAAAAACTTTTAAAAATAAACGGTTTTGATGTATTAAATATCTACCGTTCACTCCCCCGGCTGGGCGATCGAAACCGGACCGGAAGTTATGTGACCCCGATTGAGATTCTGAGAATTAGAACCGCAGAGCCAACTTTTCTCGGAAAAGCGGAAATGATTTACATCGTTGTTGTTGAAAACGAAACCCAAATAGTGAGTAAAAGAGACTGAAACGTTTTGGCATCGATATTTTTGCAAATCATAGATTATCAAGAACTTGTTTTTGTGGTTTTTCAAATTTTAGACATGCAAAAGTCACGGTTAACTTTTTTCTGTCCCAGAGGGCAATATGAATTTGTATTCAACAGCATTACAAACACTGTAATATTCCGCGATGCCGACTTAATTAATTTGCTGTTTCGAAACATTAACACATGCGTCGTGGCTCAAAACTGGGAGAAAAACAGAATATATGCTTCACAAAGTAGCAACTTGGCAGTAAAAGCCTCAATAAAAAAAGAAAGGAAGCCTTTTGGATCGAAAAGATTTGTAGAAGCCGTTGATTTAATCGTAATTTTCAGCATTCTCTTCATTGTTGTTATTCAAACACCATTACGATTTATGATGAGCGAGTATATGCGTCAGGCAACATTTTTTTGATAAAAGACCGAGGTGACCTGGGCCCTTTGAATCCCGCAGCAACAAGAAGAAACAACAAATATGGCGGAAATTTTCAACTGTCCTCTTGACCGCACTCGGGAGATACTTTTTGCGAATTTAACTGTTAATAATTGAAAGTGTTAGTAAGCTTACGCAAAATGTTCTCATTTTGTAGCAAAAAAGACATTTTCATGCTAGGTGATGACGACTACTTGTTTTAAAACCGAGAAGTTGACCGCTTGTTAAGCCAAACGATTTCTATACTGCTTTGAAAAGATGTCATTCAGCAAAAGTAGGTCTTTTAAACGGAATGACCTTAAGCTGAAGAAGGAACTGGAGGTGCTAACGCGGCGGTCACAACTTGAATATGCTACTCTAAGTGCAGAAGATAAAACTCGACTGTTGGAAAATGTTTCACAGAAAGCATGCCAGGGTAAACCCTCAGTAAAGAAAAGTACAAGTGTTCAGAAGCACAGAGTTGTAAAGGAAGAGAAAGCTGATGCGAATGAACTTGAAAATTCAGAAGAAATCCCTCCTCCTAGCCCATCCATAGATTTAGAACTGGAGCTCTTGGGAGATGAAACTGAACAGCTTAACGACGCTCCGCGTGATGGGGAGAAAAGATGGAACTCAGCTACTGAGGGAAGACAGACGTTACTGCGTAACGCTAAAGCAAGAGCATCTGGAGTTGCTTCTATTCGTGCAAATGTTGACCTAAACGTTGTTATGCAGGGCAAAGGGATTGTAGACGGGGATCGAACTTCGGAGGCATCAACTGTCCAGTCGACAGGCAGGGTAAGAACTCTACTGTAAACTCAACTCAAATTACTATAGTGCGCTTAATGCAATAACTATATAGAAGAGAGGGTCTCAAAGACAGAGCTCAACGAAATAGTCCAACGCTCTAAAGCCTGTATCCCATATAGACGTAAATGGTCGCAAACAGTTTGCGGAGTGATGTTTGCGAGCCAACGCAAATTGTTTGCGTTAATGGGAATACGTTTTACCATTTGTTCCAGACAAGATGCGACGAGGCCGCAATAATGCCGTTGCCACGTTCCCAAATGGTCGCAGACCTGCCGTAAAGATAAATATTTTTCTATCTTTACGGCATGTTTGCGATTGTCGCATCTTGTCTGGAACAAATGGTAAAATGTATTCCCATTAACGCACATGGTAAAATGTATTCCCATTAACACCAATGGTAAAAAATTAATGTATTCCCATTAACGCAAACAATTTGCGTTAGCTCGCCAACACCTCTCCGTAAACTGTTTGCGACCATTTACGTCTATATGGGAAACAGGCTTGACAAATCTAAGTTATTTAAGATTTTTTTGATAAAAACATAATAATTTATTATTTTTACTGAGTTTTGATATGCAGGAGTGATACAAATGTGCATGCATGGTCTTGTTGTATATTTTTATGTTATTAAGTTTTCAACCTTGAATATTGCACTTCTAGCCTGCTGATTGGTTCACTCAACCTTGGTTATCTTGGTTATCAGCTCATATACTAAAATGACCATATATGGAAATTGATTGTGAAGTGTTGCAAAGATGAAATCTGGTTCTGAATAAAACTTAACTGTCTTATAAAAAAAAAAACAATTCTTCCATTTGCACAGTACTAGTTGGATATGAGATGGTTCATAGCCAACTTGGCGCTATGCTCCTCTTTAGCTGTTTAGAAACTTATACCCTTAGTTTCTCTGCCTACCCCCCAGCCCCACCCCCACCCCCTTCTTTCTCCCCTCTTCCCCAGCCACTTCCCCATTCTCCTTTTAAATGCATGAGTTCAAGTAATTTTCAATTACACTAAGTTATTAGCTAAACGATACAAAATAGAAAAAATAATTATAAACCCCAATCATTGCTTGAACAGGGCCAGTTCTTAACAATGTTGTAAATAAGTTTAATTTATCTTGCAGATAAAATCTGGTCGCAGTATTTCAGCTAAAAAATCAAAACAAAAGGAACCTCAGGAACCGGTGCAGAAACCAGCGATAATCAGTTCTCGCGGCACATCAATGCAGGTGCAGTTGAACCAGAGGCCGATTCCACTGCAGGACAAGCAAGGTGTTGCTTCAAGGGCATCCAACAAGTCAGCAAAGACAAATAAAAGTCAAGGACTCCCTGGAAGGTATTCAACCAAAGCCTCTCTGTCACTTAAACACAGCAGTTGTATTGTACGATGAAAAAATGAAAACAATTGCCAATGTTTTTTTTATTAACTTACTGGTAAACCAGCTTCCTCTCTGCGGAAGTTCTCATTCTGCCTTTAAAGGTTTTAAATTCATGGTCCTGCTATATTTTTGATATCTTATAACAAATATAAAATTGTGGTTGCTTTTTTGAAGTCCCTAATAATCACACAGTACATGTACAATAATTATTATTTTTTGAAAAAAATCTTCAATACAGTATACAGCTTAAGTCAGGGCTGTTTGACTATTAAATTTTGAGGTTTCTCTTCCTTGTTGAGTGAGTCTGCCTCTTTGTTAGCTAACATTAACTAATGCAAAATGCATAATTTTTTAATTGCTTACAGTTAATCTTGTCAGTGAAGGGTTCGCCTGACTTTTGCATAATGCAAAAGACTCCCTTTTTGAAGATGACAGTTTTTGTTGGGCTTTTATCCCCTGCTTCGTTGTGGATTGAACTTTTGTGCCACCTTCTTTCATCACACCATCTGCGGACATGCAGGGTAAATAAGTTGATGGTGCCAGGCAATAATCTTTGTTCCAGAAGGGAAGGCCCTATTGGTAAATAAAAAATGTATCTTAGCACCTGGAATGATCATTATAGTGGACTTAGGATACAACCTTGTCTTACACCCCATTGGTATTCAAATGCATCTGTTTTGAATTTTTTAATCTTGATTGAGCATGTAGTTTTAGAATATAAGGATCTGGTTAACGAGTAAAGAGTTGCCCCTATACCATAACTTAGAATGCGATGAAAAAGACCGTATAAGTGTAAATAAAGTGCTGTTATTGTTGTTTTTAGTCCAACTCAGACACCGGTCTTTGGGGAAAATATGGGTTCCCCCATATTTGGTGATGAAGAAGATGAAAGACAAGAGGCTGACTTGGTTACAGATGGTGGCGACGCCAGTGCTAGAGCAAAGTCATCTAAATCCTCTCATCAATCAGAGTCTGAGTACGACAAGATTCATTCTGAGATTCAAGAGCTTACGATGAAGCTCAGCTCAGGGTTGAACATTGCTGATATTTTGAGATCTAATGAGGAACAAGGTGAAGAAAAAGAGACAATACAGCAAGATACCCAGCAGCTTAAGCAGGGATCTGAGACTACTCTAACGAGGATTAGAACTGATGAAATTGGAGCATCGGACTTTGCAGTTATGGGTGCATCACCCATCATGTCCTCTCGCTTGCCAACAGGGGCAAGCCCTACTCAAGGAAAAGGCAAAGGAGTTGTAGAAAGAGATCATTCTTACACTCGGACATCTGAGGTACTTAATAACAGTTATAACATGTATAGAAATGATGTTGATAAGAAATTTGTCAGTATAATTGATGTTATGATAGTTGTTAATAAATCGATTCATGTTCAATTGTCACTAGAATGAAATGACCGCAACTACTAATTGAATGCTATGTTTCAGTTGCTACTGCTAGTGTTTATCAGGTGATGATGTAAACTATAATATGTTAGCTTGCCTTTAATCAGGGTCGAAAGAATCTCATATTGATTGGGGGTAGGGAGATTTTAGCAAGCGCTGAGCATTGGTGCAACCTCTAGGGGGGTCTGGCACATGCTCCTTGGGAACTTTTTGGCAATCTTTTGTTTCGAGATCATATTTATTTCCCAATACTCTTACACTTAAGCTGGTGTTTTACAAAGTAATTTGATGTTCTTAGGGGCTCTCCATGTGTCCTGACTCCATAGTTAATAATAAATGATAGTTAATTTAATTTTTACATAGTGCAACATCTATACTCCCTGAAATGGCAGTTCTGTGTATTCTGGGGCTATTTTGAAAATAATTCTTACTGGGTCAAGTTTTTTAATTTTTGGCTAGACTTTAAATCTTGTTGAGCTTTGAGCAAAATAAAAAAAACTGTACTTCGTCTGAGAATTGGAGGGACAGCTATCCCCCCCCCCACCTTCCCCCCAGAGGCACTGCCCATGTTTATATTGTCAAGTTGGCAGCATTCCTTGCTGTGATTAGATAGTCAGTAAAAGCCTTTTTCTGTTTTGTTTTTAAATGCTGCATCCAAGCTTCAGGAATCTCTATTAATGCTGAGCTGTCTATTGATGTTGTTGGGTTATGGCCTTATGTATCTGGTTTACTCCTTTGTCTTTGAACTAGCAGTAACAGTCAAAATGTCATGTGCTTAGTTATGATCTCATAATCATGAGACAATCATGGTGTTTTTTAATTAAAGGGATCAAAGTTTTAAAACTTCAGAAATTTTACAAAATGGTATTACCTATCAATGTTCATATACGTTTAAAACTGGAAATTAAAGTAGTCAGCAAAAACCAAATATTATGCAAATATCAAATAACATGCAAGCCGCGAGTTGGGTTGTATCTGCAGAGCTTTCTACTGAATCAGTTGAAAGCACAGTATGGTTATGTGTTGTGTTGTGTTGTGGGGTTGGGATGGGCTGGGGTAGGGATAGGATATGGTGGGGTGGGATTGGGTGTGGTTAGGTGTGGTTGGGTGGGGTTGGGTGGGGTATGATGGGGTAGGGGTTGGCTTGAGAGGTGGTTGAGCCGGGTAGGGTTTGGTGGGGTGGGGTGTGGTGGGGTTCCTTTTATATGTGGTGTGGTCGGGGTTTGGTTGCCAGACTTTTTTTTAGCCCCATAGGTGTGCTATGAAAAACACTCACTGTCTGAAAGTTGAACATGACCTTGCAAGCAGAGGTCACACAAACCCTCTCTCTTTTCATTTTTCGTAGGAGTATTAGAGACGTCAACTCACAGGGTAGTTGAACACTAACTTAGAAAGACTTGTTGTTTGTGACTAATTTTATCTAGGTTCCTCGGGCGTCAGTCAATACTGCTGAGGCACAAGAAAACCCACAGAGCAGGAGAGAACAAGTGACAAGACTGGCTAGCAATTCAGAAAGGGAAATTGGGCAAATCTACAGCAATGGTAAGTTGTTATAATTAGTTTAAAAAAATATTTCACTCACAGTTTGTTAATGTTTTTATGATTTTGGTTGTAGATAGAAAACAAATATAATTTCATTATGGAAGGATTGTTCTTGTTGTCTTAAATTTTGATATATGGATATATAATATGGTTTCGAGTGCCTTTCAGCCCACCGCATTTTGAATATAATTGTTCTTTGTGCATAAATAACATCTCTCGCACTGTACAATCGTTGATTATCTGTAAACTTGCAAATATTTTGCTGATTTTGTCGATGCTCAGTGACAGACTATTGATAAATATTCATATCTTTTTTTAAATTTGTTTTTCAGTAGTGTAGAATAGGGGGGGGGAGGGAAATCTACCCAATCCATTCCCCTGTATCCGCCCCTGGGGTTATCCCACCCAGCTTCACCAGAGCTCTTTTATTTAGTCAGCACATTTCAGAGTTATTCCAAATAGGCCTTCATGGCAACTGTAATGGCCTGGGTAGACTACCCACCATACTTTGCCCTGTTTGACAATCCCATGCATACTTTGCCTGTCTCAATACCTAAGGTCATATTTTGAAGAAACCACTTGAATTCTTTTAGTGCCTACAAGACAGAGGACTGATACAAGCTATGGGAGCCACTTTCAGACAACCAGCTCGTTTCATATGACAGATGTTGAAGCTTTGAAGGTCAGTATAAGCAATGATTTACTCAAAAAGAAAGATTTTGCATTAGATTTGTTATCAATAGTTCCAATATTAACAACAACTACATATAATTATAGCAATATTTGTGAACAAATAGTATGTTGATGTAAAACTAATGTCTTACTTTGAAATGCTAACAATTTTAAAAAACCTGGCAGTTGAGGACTGCATGTGGCTCTGTGTAATCAGGATCGAGACTCTAGTTTAGTCAGCATGTGGTATATTCTAGCTACATAGGATGCCTGGAGCATGTGTGGGTGATTACTTATTTATTTATCATTATTTGTAACATCACACTGGCAAATTAAAGTGACTCTGTTCGATAAGCAGAACAGTTTTCAGTTTTTTCTTCTTCTTTCTCGATTAAAATTTTTAACTACACTATTATATGTAACTCATATTTAGATAAATAGTTCTGTATTTTACAAAAGTAGTCTCTTTATATGTATATATTATGTATATATTATACACTTAAGAATTAATATAATACATATTCTGTATAAATGCTAGATTGTATATTTATATTACTGCCAGTCTCGAATAGCTACCCACGCTAACTGCGGCAGTAAAATATAAACTGTACATAAATTTGCAAAATAGTAATAAAGTTGAAAGTTGACAATAGTAGGAATTAACTCAACTCCCACAACAGTCCATTTCACGGTTTTTGAAGGTATAACCAAGCTTCTTCATGAAACCGAAGTGAAGGTCGTCTTGCCACAGTAAGAGAAGTTGAAATGATTATCATAAGAACTGAAAGAAACTTACTCATGGCTATTATTTTGACTTTTCTAACTGTGACAGGAAGACCTTACCTTTACCTTTCAGGAACCGTGAAACTTACTATTCTATTCAATGTTGTATGTATAATGTATGACTGCCTACATAAACATAATTATGCATCACATTGTTGTCAAGGCTTTAGAGGCTCCTGCAACAGTGACAGCAGAAGATGTCATGAACATCACCGGACATCCTGCTAGGGTTGGTGCTAAAATCCAAGTTCTACCTGTCGGCCAGAATGGGAAGGAAAAGAGCTGGCAGAGAGAGACAACGTTCTTGGTGTCTTGGGAGCAACCTACCCAGGGGAAAGTCAGTAAGGTGCAATGACTCCCTATTATTAAAGCAATGATAATAATATTACTATTGATAATGATGATAATATATATTTTTATTTTTATATTTTAATGGTAATAATACTAACAACTTTAATAATCAAATACAACTCATTTAAAATACTGATCTAAAAGCGATAAAATACTTCGACTTAATCGTTAGAACAGATTCTAGTCAAAGAGACAATACATAGTCAGCCATTCTGTTGTATGGACAAATCAATTCTAATATTCTTGGCTTTGGCTGAAAGAGAAAATATAAAAAGTTATAATAATATGACAATAATGATACTACTACTACTACTACTACTACTACTACTACTACTAATGATGATGATAATAATAATAATAATAAATATGATGATGATGATAATGTAAAAATGGAAAAGCATCAAAGTAAAATAATATTAAAATGTATTATAAAACTCATCTCTGGATAATCGAAGATCTCTGGATAGAATTCTTAAAAGATGAGATTTTTAAAACAAGTGACTACCTGGGCTGGGTTGTTCCAAGGTTGGATAACTTTAACCCTGGGTTAAACCACTCATCAGGTCTGGGTTGTTCAAAGGCTGGTTAACTTTAACCCTGGGCTAAGCCACTCATCAGGGCTGGGTTGTTCCAAGGTTGGATAACTTTAACCCTGGGTTAAGCCACTCATCAGGGCTGGGTTGTTCAAAGGCTGGTTAACTTTAACCCTGGGTTAAGC